>JANRGW010030696.1:0-27482 GCA_024733675.1 Psilopsiagon aymara | reverse complement strand
CAAGGGAGCCACTTGCCCCCCCCCCCCCAATCTTCTCAAGTATTTTCTGTTAACCAGAAAAAGAGTTTTGTTAACTAAAGAGGATAATAAAGTCAGTTGACAAATGCGTATATTTGTTGAGAGCACTTGTAGGAAAGCTGGACTTCCGTTATCATCCGTGCTGAAATATATGGGTAATTCATACCAGGAAAATCAATATATGTCTGGCCTTGGCTTTGATTTACTTGTTTAAGGTCCTTGTAGAAATTCAAGTAAAAATTTATTTCTTGCTATATTCTCCCCAAAAAGCCCCAAATTTCACTGGAATTGATGACGGAGGAGGCAGCCTGCAGTGTCTGTGCCTGAAGGTCTCTGTGCTCAGAGCTGCTACTGACTTCACTGTCCATTTTGCCTGAGTAGAAAAAGATGAACAGGAACCTAGAGTGGGAGCAGAGGCCACATTGCAGCTTCACCTGAAGATGTTGTTTTGTTTGGCTTTTTGTTCCTTTGTTTGGTTTTTTTTTTTGGGGGGGGGGGAAGGCAGGGTTTGTTGGTTTTTTTTGGTGTGTACTGTGTTTGTTTTTTTTCTCCTCCTATAGTAGGCTGCAGGTATTTTAGATTCAAATTGGAGACTTTAAACTGGAAGGAGAACTGTATTCACACTGATAACTTAATAGCGCATTTAAATGTCATTTAAAAGACTTCAGTTTACATATTAGACCAAATAGACTGTCTGTTAATTTGACAGAATATCCATGTTCCCTGAACTTAGGGCTATAAAAATTGTTCATCTGCTCAGTCACAGACCATTTAATTTTGGATGCATCATTGCCAGTTGGTTACAGTAATTAGCATTCTCTGTATTGTAGCAGCTTCCCTGAAGCTATGCTAAGTAGGGTTACACTTCTGTATGGAAACATAAGCAGCCTTGTGCAAATGAGCCTGGCCACCCATCTTAGAGACAGAAGCCCTAGCTACAGCTTCTTGGCTCAGGGTGCCCTATATGCCCACCTGCAGATCTTATTTACTGGTTATTAATGACATGAAGTGTAGGCAGCTGTGAAAGGCACAGCATGGCAGCTTAAAACCTCCGCTCCAAACTAGTCTGTCAGCCTTGTCATTTCTTTGAGTGACACCTGATTTCCTTTTTTTTTTTTACTTTTTTTAAAATTTTGCCCATTACACTCTCTTTTAATGAAGTTATTGGATAGAAATGAGTGATAGGGATGTAAATTGTGTGTATATGTATATAAAAACCTGTGAACTGCGGCACAGCATTTACTGATGCAGTTACTTGCTGCTTAAAATATAGGGATTCTCAAATAAAACTGTTTTGATAAATCTTTCCTTATTATGAACATACGTGCAGATATTTTGGTGGATCATGTTTTTCCAGATCTCCTAATGCCTGAAGTAGTGTTTTTATTGTATTTTTAATAGAAACACCAACTGCTGGTATCAGAATATGAGTGGTTCTGAAATTGTTCTTTTGTAAAGACTAGAATAAATGGCACAGTAGCTAAAAACATAAATAAATTAAAGAGAGACCAAGATTTTTTGCCAGTTGTTCTGCAGCCGATGCACATTTTCTTTCTGTGTTGAATGTCTGTGCTTCCTTTTCGTTTCCTGGGAAACAAGTGAGGGGTTGTATGCACGGCAAGATGTACACTAAGAATAATTCTTCCCATTTAATCCACTCTGATTTTTACTTCTTAATATACTGGAAGGTAACTAATATTTAATACCTTTAAATGTATCTGTGCATGCTTAATGATTCAATTAATCAGAGAGAAACCTTCTTTATAATTAAATATGGATAGGCTATAGCCTTTTCTTCTCATTGACTGATGCTGCTGAGAATAAGGGATAAGAATAATTTTAAGCTATTATTCTGTGTGCCTTTTATTAGAACTCTGAACTACTTGGGCAAGTAAGATCGACAATGAAAGTACATTTTTTCATGGAGTTATGAACTTTGCAGTTTCTGTATTCTATAAAAGTCTAAACATATGAATTTAGGTACTAATTCTACAAAGACTTATACAGGTGTTTAAGCACAAGAGAAGTTCAGCTGATACTAATGTGGTTGCTCACATTAAGTTTAGAGCCTGTGCTTGAGGCTTTGTAGGGCTGGCTTTTTCAGTTTCTGGAAGAATCCTGATATGGTCTTGGAAGAGATCACTGTGATCAGCTCTCTAAGTCCCAGTTTGATTGTGATTTGCAGCCATAGCTCATTTCTTTATGAGTAGCAATTTTACTAGTCTGACTATGGACCTCTCTTGAGTTGGGTACTGAAAAAAGGTTGCAAACCATCACTACAACTTATTTTTCTACATCTCCTTAAAAAAATCTATAAGTATGGGTTACAAGAAATCCAACTGTCTTCAATACAATATGCAGATGAGGTGCATACATTGGCAAGTTAATAAAATAATGATGTACATGCAGGCAGATTTAAATATGGAAATGGAGATTCCTTGCTTCTTGACTTTGTATAAATTGTTGAATATATTTGTTTAATGATTTATACAGAGCCTCAAGCCATAGCAACTAGGTGCTATTTACAAAAGTTAAACCATAAGTTGCATGCACAACCTACAATAGGCTTCATTAAATGACCACTTCTGCTGCCAAGGTTACCATGTATTAATAGTCATGTTATGAGACCATACCAATTTGTTGAAATGCCTTTCCATATCTACTTACCTATCTACCATCGGGTACAGGTACCATGATATGCCATAGTACATACAGTACTGTTACACTGTAAATTAAATGTTCTTTCTGAGTCTGAAAATCATAGTTTTCCAAACTGCACATAGTTTATTTTTTTTTCTGGAAGGCTGTTTTTATGTTAAATTCATTTCTTAATATTTGGAGTTATTCTACTATTCTGAAAGTCTAATTTATTTAACTGCATGCCCATTAGATCCTGGGTTGTATGTGTACCTTAAAGTGCTTTTCAATAGATGAGGCTTTAATTGTGTTTCAGAGATAGCAATCAAAGTAACAAATCTTGTCTTTATATCCATATTGGAACCTAACATGGATTGAATTGATTAAATTAAGGAACTGCTGTAAAATTACTTTGTCTTATTTATGTCACTTGGATGTGAAATACATGCAGTGCTCATCAAAACTAAATAGTGGTGTGAACCTGAATAGAAATATGTTAATTGTAGCTGCCTCATCCCTGGCAGTGTCCAAGTCTGGGCTGGATGGGGCTTTGAACAACCTGGTCAAGTGGAAGGTGTCCCTGCCCATGGCAGGCGTTTTGGAGCTATATGATCTTTATGGTCCCTTCCAACCCAAACCATTCTATGATTCTATGTATCTATATGTTGTTTCTAATTTAAATATTTTAAAATTAACATGCTTTTAAAATTGTGTGTGCACAGCTGAATATACCCAAGTACTTTGATATGTTTAGAGTTGTCTGTGTTTCCACAGAGTCGTTTGGATATGACAGTCCATATGGGTTGGTGAGCTGAGACAGCAATCCCAAGTTTGGCTGACTGACTGTTCCACTGAAGGCACAGAACTTCAGTTTTCAAGTTTTTCACAGCTTACATTTCAGATAGTTATATTTTTTCAACATATGTACCTACCTTTTTAATTAGAGGATTTTTTTCATTATTATTGTAACAGGGAAATAATTTGAAAAAAATAATCATATACCAAAATTTCCCCTTATAAATAATTTACACTTAGAATGAGTTATATGGAGCCAGGAGATACTTAGTCTGAAGAATAAAGACATGCTTATACTATTTTTATAGCACTTCAGTCAGGAAAGGCCCATTAATTTGTTTTTAGGATGATCTTAAGGCAGAAAAATAAGTGTTTAGCTTGGGGCCCAGGTCTCTAATGCAGATGTCATGTATATTACTTGAAACATTTCTGTTGAGACCTTAGAAATTATAGACAAAAGCCTGAAATCCACTGGGTATCACTGAGACTAGTTTGGGGTTTTTTTTTTTTTTTTTTTTTTTTTTTTTTTTTTTTTATTGGGGGAAGTAGCATGCTGCACTCAGGTGTTTTTTAGAAGATGATATTCAGTAAAAAGAAAACCAATAACCTTCCTTGCATAAATAGTCCAGTCAGTATTTAAGTAGGAACTGATGCCATTCATGTAGGCTGGCTACTGTGTTTAGAGCTTTTTAGTGCTTCAATATATCTATTTTAGAGAACAATGCTCAAGGCTTAAAGCATCCTTTCATTGTTGATGTTCCATTTTTCTTTAACTGAAGTGAACAATTGAAATAATGTGTCATTACAGAGTGAAAAGCTGTTGATGGTGAGCAAATATGTCACAGGTGAGGAAACCAACTATTACCCCCATCCTGAAGGAAGTTCTTGTGTCAGCCCTTATCTATACAAACTGCAGGATGTTCTGGTGGGGAGAGTTCTCAGCATGCGTTTAGTGTGGGTGGAGAGAACAGCTGGTAGCAGAACTGCAAATAAGCTATACAGGTCATCTACAAATGAATTCCAATGACAGGTTTGGACCATACCAATCAACCATGAAAAGAGTTTAAGTTAAGATACTTTAAGGGAGCTCTCTTAAAGTGTAAGCAAGGTTACTTGCAGTATGTCTGAAAATTCTCCCCTTTTGAAGCCCCCTTGGATAGCTCTTCTGTGAGTATATGTCATTGTGTGTTTTTGAAGTATGTTACCTTATCACACTGCAGGGTAAAAAACATGTGAAATGTTTGCTTGGAAAACCAAGGTTCTGCTCTTAAAATACCCATTTCTAGCAGAAGCACATTGGCAAATGATGCTTAGAGACCTAAAATTTTCATGTCCAAAAATGTTACCACTTCAAGATGAATTTTGCACACTTGACTCATGGACATTTGCATTTGTGGGTAGAACTCCACTTCTGGTAAGAACAAATATTTTTAAAGGCAAATTTGACATGACTGACTATTGCCTATTTGGAATGTTACACTTAGTCATATGGCTATTGGTTAAATACAAATATTCATAAAACCCTAGTTATCAGATGGTTGTGCAAGTTAATTATGCCATGTATGTAGCATAGGGTATACAAATATCTCTTGCTTATGACTATGAAAAGAAGTTTGAAGAATATAATCAAGCTGATTTCTTGCTGGGTCACAACCTTAGGATATCTAGTGCCTGAAGTTTTCTGGAAAAAAAAAAAAAAAAAGGAGTTAAGGGTAATTTGGTACAGTGGAGAGATGAAAAAATAGATATCTAGTATCAGATAACACTGACTGAGATCTATCAGGAAGAGTTCCCAAAAGAAGACAAACTACTGAGTTCCATTTTAATCCAGACTGGGCAAAGCTCTAAAAATACCCAGCAAGAAATGTTGGCAGCGAGATGAGCGAGATATTCCAACACACCTCACCTACCTCTTCATTCTATAAATTTGTGTACTCAGTATATGATAATCTTTATTGCAAATGCAGCATGTAATGTAGACCACATTGAATAAGTAGTGCAGTCACGTTGTGGGGCTTTTGTTGTTGCTGTTGTTGTATCTGGGATCTTAAAATGCTATACACTGAGCTAATGTGTAATCTCTGATATATAACAAACCTTGTATCACAGCTGCTGGCATCATTCTCACAGCAACACTTACAATTTTTATTAATTTATCTATTTAGATTTATTTCATTTATTGATTATTCATGATGCTAAAGTGTAGGTAAGCAAATGCATGGAACACAAATCTGTTGGAAAAGACAGTTTTTTGTTTTGTTGGGGCTTTTTTTATGTCCAAACAAGTTTTTAAAGAAAGCAGATACTCCATGGTCTCCTGTGTCCAATAAAGAATATGAACATATGGATAGCATATAAAAAATAACTGCAGGAATTTTCATTAGCCATTAGAGTGCATACATTCCTGCTCAGCATTGACAGTGGCATCATTACTTACCCACTCACAAGTATTTGTCCCAGGAAAAACCTGAAAATGCTGATGATTCTTCTCAAGCCAAGAGAGAGGGTGACCAGATGTTAAAGAAGAATAAGAGGATGGATAAGGAGAGAAGAAAGAGTTTCAGTGGCAAGTTTCCCTTACTTGACATGTCTGGTCCTAAAACTTCTTTTCCAAAAAAAAACCCAAACATGGAGGGATGGGAAGAATATGACAGGAGCCTTGGCCTCTTAGATTACAGTAATTGTTGTACATAGGACTTGGTGCTCTCTTACCAGCATCACCACAGTGTATGTGGGAAATTTCATCTCCTGATCAAGCGATCAGGGAGCAGTCCAGCAGAGTACTTTAGCATAGTGCCACTGGCTGATGAGTCCTGCGGGAGAGGAGCCATGGTGGCCAATCCCCTCCAGGTGTAATAGAAGACCTTAGGAGCACCAGCAACAGGGTGGGCAAACAGGGCTTGGCATGGCAGCAAGGGAAGGTCCTGCTTGGCTAACCTGGTCTGCTTGTACGACAAGGTAACCCACTTAATGGATGGGGGAAAGGCTGTGGATATAGTCTACCTAGACTTTAGTAAAGCCTTTGGCACCATTTCCCACAACATTCTCCTGGAGAAACTGTCTGCTTATGGCTTAGACTGGTTTACTGTTTGCTGGGTGAAAAAGGGTTGTGGTGAGTGGAACTAAATCCAGCTGGTGGTCAGTGTAGTACCTAATTTGCCATGAGGATGATCAGAGGACTGGAGCACCTCCCATATGAAGACAGACTGAGAAAGTTGTGGCTGTTCAGCCTGGAGAAGAGGAAGCTGCGTGGAGACCTCATAGCAGCCCTCCAATATCTGAAGGGGGCCTATAGGCGTGCTGGGGAGGGACTCTTTATTAGGGACTGTAGTGATAGGACAAAGGGTAGTGGGTTCAAACTTAAACAGGGGGAAGTTGTGAATGCTCCATCGGTGGCGGTGTTCAAGACCAGGTTGGAGAGAGACTTGGGTGACATGGTTTAGTGTGAGGCATCCCTGCCCATGGCAGGGGGGTTGGAACTAGGTGATCTTAAGTTCCTTTCCAACTCTAACTATGCTATGATTATATTTGATGATTCAGTTCTGTTTAAGATCTTTTTCAATCTCTGGACAAGGGGATAATGTCTCAATAACTTTGCAGATGACGCCAGGTTGGGTGGGAATGTTGATCAGCTAAAGGATAGGAAGGCCCTGAAGAGGGATCTGGACAGGCTGGATTGATGGGTTGTGGCCAATGGTATGAGATTCAACAAGGCAAAGGTCCTGCATTTGGTCCGCAACAACCCCTTTGAATGCTACAGGCTTGGGGAAGAGTGGCTGAAAAGCTGCTCAGTGGAAAAGAACCTGATTGACAGCTGCTGAACATGAGCCAGCTTGTGCCCAGGCAGTCAATAAGGCCAAGAGCATCCCTGCCTGTATCAGAAAGAGTGTGGCCAGCAGAACCAGGGAAGTGATTGTCCCCTTTTACTTGGCGTTGATGATGCTGTGGCTGATGAGGAACAGCTGACAGAACTGGTGTTGTTTAGCCTGGAGAAAAGGTGTCCAAGGGCAGTTGTTACTGCTCTCTGTAAGTACCTGAAAGGAGGTTGTAGTGAGGTGGGTGTTGGTAATAACTGGTAAGACGAGGAAATGGCCTCAAGTTGCACTAGGGGATGTTTAGATTGGCTATCAGGTAAAATTTCTTCACTGAAGTGGTTGTCAAGCACTGGAACAGGCTGCCTAGGGAAGTGGTTGAGTCCCCATCGCTGGAGGTATTTAAAAGGCGTGTAAATGTGGCACTTAAGTGCATGGTTCAATGGTGGACTTTTCCAGTGTTCATGGCTGGACTTGATGATCGTGACAGTCTTTTCCAACATAAATGATTCTGTGATTCTATGGTTTTATTTTGCATCCAACTGCAGCCTGCCTATGCGGCAGTCTTGGTTTCCTTGTATTGAACTCAAAGTAATAATAGCAGCATAAAAAAGTATGAGGCTGCTGCATGCAGTGGCCTAGTGCTGCCAGTGTGTAGCTGAGATATGGCCAGAATATGTCCCTGGACCTTAATAATGTGTAATGCTACTGTTGATACTGAGCATGCTATTTTCTGTGACACTAACTCCCTTATGCTACTTGCTGTCTTTGCACACTGCTTTGTAAGGGGTTCTCAAGCATGGAAATTGAAATTGAAATCCACACAGCAGTTGTGCTTTCTCATGTAGTTCATGAATCCCAGTGGCTCTCTTTCAGATCTGGCATTTTTCCAGTAGCAGAACTTCACATGTATTTTAAAACTGGTGCTTCAGCCATTAAGTCTAGGCTTTGAATTTTGGACTTCTGAATAAATGGGCCTTGTATCACAGATTTTAAATTCTGTCTAGGTTGTCCCATGGTTTGTTGCCTGAGACTCTTTCTGAATGTGACTCTGTAGCCATGGTTCCTTAACCTTTGCTCCACCGTAGGAGCACTGTTATGTCCACCAAGAGAACAATCTGGGTTTGAATTCATGGCTTCTGTAATTTCAGATGTTTGTATTATCCTTTTGTGCACTAGAAGTTTGTTTTTTTTTTTTTTTAAATGACTTGCCTAGGAGAAGCCACTGTTCTCACTGTATCTCTCAGACAAGAAGTAAGTTGCCCCCTTACTGTCCCCTTCCAAATTGGAGAATTTTCTGTTTGAATTATGGTTGTATGAGTTGCATTCTCATGTTTCCTGTTTGGGGAGATGTAGATTTTTATTCCTGTGCAATGTTTTTAGTTTTGGCCCTCCAGTGAATGACATTTCTATCACTATCTTCTCCCTTCGCTCCTCTCCCTCCCTCTACAGAAGTAAATTAGACTTGCCCCTGAGAGCTTTCTGAGACAGAGGTAATCTTCTGGTGTATTTCAAAGTAAGGTTCTTGTATCAGATAGAAGGCTTTAGTTATGACAGCAAAACAAATAGTGAATAAATATGCTTTTATGTTTGTAAGTGGATGTCTAGGAAAGCAACTAAGAAGAAAAATTACCTGCCCTGGCACTGTCCCTTTACTTCCACTGGGAGCTGGGGATTCAGAGAGGGAAACAAAAGGAGAGATGAGCTTCTGTAGAGACTTGCATCTTAACAGCTTGCCAAAACTGATGTCTGTATATTAATCTCAGTTTTCCTTTTGTAACCAGCTTGGTCACAGCACTGTGATCTCTTTCTTGAACTGGAGGTGGATTTAGCCTAACATGGTGACAGCACTACGAGGCCTAGGGAAGGAGAGAGAATAAAATTAACTGGCACACAATAATTCAGAAACTGAAAAGACTCCAAGACCTGACACTATCTTTTCACTTAATTATTAACATCATAATCCTGCTTTCCTTCAATGCTCCTAAGTTCTCTTTTTTTCCAGACAAAAATCTCTGCATCTTTTGAGTGTCTCTGCTATGTCAATTTCCCCTAGCAATTTATAATTATTTTCCATTTTGTAGAGGTTTTTTTAAAGGTTCTATCACGAACATTCTAACTGGAAAAGAACTTTATTTTTAAACCCATTTATTAATTTTAAAGCCCATTCTATTGCTTATCATGTCTCATAACACTTTTAGAAAAATCCAGTTTGACCATTTATAGACATTTTTCCTTATGACATTATAAGTGATACTGCTTGCTTCCAAAACTCATGTTCACACACAAAATAAATTGTCAGAACTGAATCAAAACTCATTAAAATACAATTATTCTGTTGGGTTTTGGATCAGACTTTCAGTGAACAGTAGTCTGACAGTTTTTACTCTTCTCTCTTTCTCCCTTTATATCATAGCCTTGACAGAGGTGTGACATATAATGAAAATGGGTACACCCAGTTTATGCTGTATTCGGTATTTCAGACGTTGCTTTACAATTTTCTTCTGTAAGACCTTCTCTTTTCCATTTATTTGAAATCTCTCTTTTTTCATAGGAAAATACTTTCTTGTTTTTTGCAGTCAGGGTTTCAATGGTTCCTTCGTAACAACTCATGAACGCTATTTTCCTATTCATGTCACTGAATGGTGTGTTGCGTTCAGCAAATACTCCTTTGATGGGCTAGCAGTTCTCAGGCTCTGGAATAAGTGTCATAACAGAGATTTGGAGGGTTTTCAGAATCATCCAAAGGTTTGTGAGAGAACAGGAGAATATTTGATGGTGCAGAGACTGAAGAAATTAGTTATATATATATATTTTTAATCTGCCAAGCACTCAGTGATTGGTCCTGATCTCTGTCCAAAATTAGATAGGGAACAGAGCTTCTATCTTCCACGATGAATATGTAGTTGTTTGACAAGTTGTTTGACAAGTAGTTGTCAATTACTTCCTTTCTAAGGAAATGTGGGAAGCTGGCTATCTCCAGAGTAGTAACTGGATTTGTTGGACAGTTTTGTTGCATGTCTGAGCTTAGACGCCGAAAGCCCATTGCAGTGAGAAAAGTAACATCACCAGTTCTGTCTCACTCACTGGAGGGTAGAAGTGCTTACTCCCACTTTCAGAAATGCTTGTTTTCATTTTGTCTCTCTGTTTGGGTGAATGCTGTGAACTCCTATGCTTTCTTTAGGCAGACACCCACCATGAACTTCTTCAGCATCAGAGCTATGGCATTCAATCCCATGTGTATAGGAGGCTTGAGCAGCAGGTTCCTTTCACTACAGGGCTTTTGGTTAACTTTTGGTTTCATACATATGTGTTTTCCTTTGTTTTTGCTTTTGTCAGTGCCTGCAGTATTGTGCTGACTCCTGACCTCCTCTGGCAGGGGTGAGCCAGCTTCTTAGCAGCATCTGCAGTTGGAACCATTTGGGTTGGTGGCAAATATTTTCTGCTGACATGAGCCAAGGGAGTTTGGAAAGCACAGGAAAGTACTTGCAAACTGAGCACATAACACAGGTGGTTGGGATTTTGCAGGATACGGAGCTGGATTTTTAAAGGCGCTTGGCACATCTCATGCCTAAAGGGATTTTCCAAATCAACTTCAAGTAATGGAAACAGGCCATTCGTTTTACCTAACTTTGGCTGTCTAAGCAGCTAGCTGACTAGACTCTACTCTGCAGAGAGATAAGAACTTCCAGACTGCATCCCATGAAAAACAGGTACCTAAGGTAAGAAGCTAAAGGCTTAGACCAGACTCTTTCATCTCTTTCATCCCACTGGGTGAAGTAAGGGAAAATCAATTTAAAAAAAAATTCTACTTGTATTCCTGCCATCAAGATAAAACCATGGAATCATGTAATTGTGAAATTCAGAGATTGTCGAAGAGTTACACTCGTTAAAATACATTTTCTGCTAGGCACTATTTTTTGTTGCTAATAATTCTGTCCTGCTGTCCTACTTGTATTGCTTATCAATCAGTACTTACTGCCATACCTATTATCAATGAGTACATCTACTAGAAGGAAAATGCAGGCTTAGGTAAGTCCAAATTATGTGTTCTTTCTGTGTTTGATTCATAAAATTATTTCAGACGTAAACCAGCCACGTTTTCTTAAGCTAGCAAATACTGCTGTTACATTTTGAGAAAAGTCATTGTTGGGTTATTTTTATGTCACAATGACATATATCAAGCGTTATTTATTCTTAGGTAATTGAAACAGCAAATAAAAATGTTTCACAGAGATCTGTAACTCAGTTATAGTCTACTTTTTTTGAACTACGTACAGTAACTTTGCCAGATGATAACTATTTTTATGCATTCATAGTGATCTCACTAACCTGAAAAATTTCCATTAAATTTATTTCAAATACAAACAAAATGTGTTCATTCCTCATCTGTACTTGTGAATAGCATGGGAAATCTTTATGCCCATGGTTTTGGCTCATGCTGAGTAATGCTTTCCCAAGTTGCTCCTGGGGATGATCTGGGAGTTTTTGAAGGACACTGCTGATTCCCAGTGAGCAGCTTGTATAAGGCCACACTGTTGCAGAGAGCAATAGGAGGGTTTGGGTTTAATTGCACTCGTCTGGGCTCTGTAGAGCAGGTGGACCATGGTGCCAGGGAGTGCACTAGGGAATGTTTGAGTTACTGGCAGAGCTGTGGTAGTTAACACTAGTCTAGTTAGTAGTTAATACAAGCAAGAAAACAGAGAAGGAATTCCTCCCCAGACCTATATTAATCCTTGTAAGAACATAGAAGTACATGATAACAAGATTATGTACCTAACTCAGCCACAGTGATAGTGACTAGGCTTCCAGCTCATTCTGTGGTAAGAAGTGGGATTTACTTGCTCATGTTGATTGTGCTGTCCTATTATACATGGTAAAATCCAGAGAAACAGTTTAGATATTTATATCTAAAGTTGCACTCCATGAAAACTTCTCCTAAGGATTAGTGCCTTGGACTCCAAAAGCCTCTTCTTTCTGGAGAGTCACATTCTTCAGTTCCATTAGTTTTGTGAGGGGACATTGTTCCACTCTGTCTAGATAGGTTTTGGCCATGATTCCGTCTTTTTCTTACATCCACGTGGAATATTCTCTACATTGTTTAATCTTGGCCCAGGAGTTCCAATATATATTTTATTTTGATTTCATTTTCTCCTCATTTAAAATTCTCCAGTGTCTTCAATTAAGCTCCACTTGGCTGGCAGACTTAAAGAATTATCTCATTCATGTGCCAAACAGACAGGGTCTCTCCAAAGTCCACCCAGTGTAAGTAATGACTTCCACTTTCAGACAACAAATCGAACCCTTTAACTTGCTACTGTACATATCCTTCAAGAGCAATTACTGAGCTAAATATGTTCTTGTTCCTTCTAGGTGGCTTGAATAAAGAAGGCAAAGGAGATTAAAACAGATATTGGAGAATGCAAAAATACGTATTTATGCACACACACACAAAGACAAGTGAAAAGTATTTTTAAATTAGTAGGCTTGTTTTTATTAATTGCATTAAAAAAAACCCTCTGGGTGGATTACTGGGGAGTAGTAAGGGAGAAGAAAAATGGTGACTGCATTGAAATTTCCCCTTCTGGAGTCAGCCTGTCTCTGGGTCTCTCCCACGCCAGTGTCCTCTGAGCCTGAGGCAGCTCTCTTCTGATCTGTTAGCTTTTCACAGCCGTTTTCATGCTGCTTTCATAGGGGTTTGTGATTACACAAATCTGCTCTATCCAAATTGCATTTGTTTAAGAAATGTATGACTCATTGATGGATGGTATATCCTGAGCTCATTCAGATAGAAGTGTTGAATTTTTCAGTTTGGGTACTGGTTTAGTACCAAAGTTCTTCCACCTTGAGTACATCTGTAAAATCCATGATGAATGGATAAAATCCACACGAAACACCATGCATTTGAGAGGGAATATGTCTTCTGGTAGCAAAGGAAAATAAAAAGGAAATCTTGTTTTAGTGTTTATTAGGGTTAAAATGGTAAATAGCCATTTGTCCTTCTTCCAACACACTGTTTTGAAAATACAGCCTCTGACTCATGACTGGTACACATGCAATTTTCCTTACTTTACAGAAGACCACTTTTATTTTTTTAGAAACCTATAGCAACATGGGTCTTGTTTTGAGCTCTGCTGCCAGTGTTCCTCTTACATCTGTCTGAATGAAATCAAAAGAAAGACCTTGGGTTATTGGTTTTAAATTGAGTTTGAAACTGAAGGGCAAAAGCATATATTTGGTCTTTGCTCTTATATGTGTGTCTTCCAACCACCCTTTCTGTTTACTGCATTATTTGTTTTAAAGCCCTTGGAAAGTTCACTGAGACAATTGCATAGCTTTCACAGTGATGGGCATTTATTTCTCAATTAGTCCTGCTGGGGCAGCAAGACTATTTGCCTGAAAGCCCTCATCATGGTGAAAAAAAACCCAGCCACCCAACACAAAACAGTGAGGATCACAATCTGACCCTTTGCAATTAGCTCAACACTGTCAGGGTTTCACTTTCCTGCTTAAATCCTGTAATGAGCAGCCATCCAAAGAGGAGGTAAATAAAGCTGTCATGCATATTGACAGTAATACAATATCACTGCTCATTTTTTCCCCCCCAAAGTTAGAATTGCAGAATTAGCACGGCGTATGATGGTTTCCCCTCTCCAGCAAAACACATACCAGCTGCAGTCTTTTAAAGTCTCCTATCATTTTGTTAGCACAATGACTGCCTACGTGAGCAAAAAAACATGGAAACTGCATCCTACCACAGTTGACAAGATTTTTTATTTTCATGATTACTTCTCTGCCTTTTTTTATTTTGCCTGCAGGCAAAGGTTGGCATACATGTCAAGAGAACATTCTCCAGCTGGGGCCTGCAGTACAGAGAATTGTATACTCCAGAGGGCTCATGGGACCTTAGGCAGATTATTATGGTAATATTGGAGACTGCTGTCCTTTCCCTCCCACAGCTGGGCCGCCTCTCTCATTGTAAGTATTGAAGCAATATGTTTTGCAAATTATACATTGGGAACAACAGGGACCTGGGAAAGTGAGGGAGAAAGAGAAACATGGCAAAATGTTGCCTTTAATATGATATTTTTCTTGTTCATCAAACAAAAATAAATTAAAGCTTTAATTTTTTTTAATTAAATGAGGATCATATATTGGGGAAAAGCAGCTATAATAGTAAAAAAGTTAATATTGATTTTATTGAATGAGAGTTTTAAGAAAATGTGGTTTATTATATGGAAATTTCACACAGTAACCTGATGTAAGAGGAGTAAGATTACATAATAGCTTTTATTACAGATTTCAAAAATCCTTTTGAGTCCAATGAAGCTGGATTAACAAAAACTGCGCAAAAAAATATCATTTTAATTAGTGCTAATGTGATCTCGTCATGGTCCAGCTGTTTCACACAGGATGAAAATCTGTGTTGCTTTATTAGCAATTCACCCTCCAAAATAATGTCACTTCTGATTTTTAACATTTCTTATTGATGTATATTTTAATAAAGTAGCCAGATTATTTGGTGAGTACTGTTATAAGGAAACTGAGGGTTTTTTTGCTTTCTTGTTTTTAAATAAAGAGCAAATATGGCTTAAGAGCATTAGTAGCATATAAAGAAATATTTCTTTTTTTCTTTCTTACCTTTTTTGGAAACATTAGCATAAAAGTCAGATTAAGATTTTTATGGTGGCATTTTGGAGGTGATTTTATATCTATAAAACTAAGAAGGAATGTAAATGTTAGCAACTTGGTAGCAAGTTGGAATGATGGCTTACATGGACCAGATACTTCTTAAAGACTTGGTTTTATCTGCTTTTTAGTAAGCATGAACTTCAAGTCGCAGTCTTTAACCAATATTCCACTATTCTGTTAGCCAACAGTCATTTTAAATGTAGATCTACATTTATTTTTGACAGGACTATTTCACAACTCAATTCCATTTGGAGCTAAACTTCAATTTTAATCTAAATTAATTTCAAGTTACTGAAACTTACTGCTTCATTTATACATGAAACTGTAGTATATTGCCTTAGACACTTGCCTGAATTCCACATTAAATATAAGCAAATGTAGAAAGTCTCAATGCTCACAACTCAATTTTCTTCTCCATTATTTTTATGTGCTTTAATACAGCGGAGACCCCTTGCATGTACCATTGTAGAAAAAGACATTTATTTTTAATAACTTTATTCCTGTTCCTTATGTTACTTAAAATATTTCATTATGCGCTTTTGGTGCTGTGCTCGTATATTTATCAGCTCTCTAATTCAGCTCAGACTTTGCTAATGTATTCTAGTACGATGACCACTGTTTTTTCTTAAACATTGTTTGGTGTCTTTTCCAACTCTTAGTGATTTTATAATAAACATTTACTATAGGGAAGCAGTTTGCAATCTGGTGGCAATTGTTGTAAACTAAAGCAGGATTCATCTATGCCATATGGTGGATTTTAAACTATCATTTTCAACTGTAGTAATAGAAGAGGTTACTAAAGAAAACAACATAAGAACTGTATTTAGTGCACTGCATTGTCTTATAGAGTCTTACTGATGATGTTATTTCATTCCATTTGTCCTCTGTGGCCTAAAACAGCATTAGAGAAGCCACCCTCTAAAAGACAAAAGAGCCCCCGAATCGTAGTGAGTTGGTTTCATGTGTCTCTGTGAAGCCAGAGATTTGCTACTCCTGGGCTGACATGAAGAATCGTATCTCCCAGCATTTGATGCGAGGTTGCGTGATGCAGGGTGAGGTGAAAAGGAAACAGTAAGAATAAAGCATATTGCTTTCTGAGAAGCAAAAGCCTGTGCTGTGACACATTTTCTCTTTGCTTCTCCTAAAAGTCAGAAGACTCCCAAACCTAAGCTACCTTCCTACTTTCCTTAATTTTCCTACCCTGAATTCCTCCTTCTAGGCGCCATGTATTGGCTCTTATCTTTCTGAATTGTATAGCTCCTTATTTGAGGTGGATTGCCCCTTCAAATTGTAGCATTCTCTATTTTCATCATTATCCTGCTGTCAGATAGTTTTGCCCCGTATTTCTTGAAGTTCCTCAGCTGATTTCAATAATTCTTGCTTTCAGCATCGTTAACGATGGACTGCATTTTGCAACCCAGCATGCACAGTTTGACTAATATTCCTAGCACAGATTTTTTCTGAGTTTGTCACACATGGGTAAAGTGTGACATTTAGAAAGACAATCCAATCTATCTGGCATATTCCTATCTTGTCTGCAATAAAAAATCCCAGTGGAATGAAGAATTGAAGAAATTCTGTGTTCATATTTTAAAGTGTAGCAGGACAGTGCTGGGTTGAGGGAGTCAACTTTGGAACAGTCTGCTCTGTACTGTCTTGTAGCTGTGTACCCCACAATGAAATAACCCCTGGACTTCACTTGATTTCTGTCTTGAAGGGTGTTGGCTAGTTCCAAAAAAGTGGCAAAGTAGCATTTTTGTAGTGTGGGTGCTCAAACTCATGACCCTTTAGTGAGTGGGGGAGGTCAGTTATCTGTCTGTGTAGGTATGCTGTAATACTCCAGCATTTTCTCCTGTGAAATTGTGACAGCAAATGAGAGACTAGCAGGAGGAATCTTCCAAGCAGTGGTACTATCTACTGGTATGGTACTACCCCACACCAGCTACACTGTCTTGATATGAAATGTATCAGCAGGTCACTGTAAATGACACATCAGGTTTCTTTTCTTAACAAATGAGAAGTACTTGGCTCCTGAGATGGGTTTGGTCTTGCCAGCTGGTGGCTCTGGGAACTTTCTTGTTTACTAGAGGCCTTAGCAAAGAAAAATAAGGTTGATTAGTAAGATATCCATATACTAACAGAATGCATTTATGGTAATAAAATTCTTAAGGCACAGTTTTTCCCAAAGCTGGACTTTGGTATTGTTTTGATTTTTTGAGGGTGAACTTTCCTTCATTCTGCTGAAGCATGACATGTCACAGGTGGGTCTATGTCCATGTTTATAATGCAAGGGTTAAACGTAGGGTAGGATACAATGGTCATGTGAGATATTCTAGAGTATCCTACTTGGCCTAAATAAGAGATCTGAGATCTCAGGAGTCTAGTGTCATGCTGGGTCAGCTCTGTGCTGGTGCCTCAAACGGCCATATGTATGTATGCTGTAGCAATTAAATTCTGCCCCTTATAGGTACTACTTACAGATACCTTTATTTTCTCTGGAGCTGATACCAACCCTCCTAACATCACCTCTGCTATTAGTTTTGGAGTTTTCCCTGATATACGGAGCTTTTGCACTTGTGGCTTTTACTTCATTCTAGCTACAGTGCTTTGCCTATATTCTCTTACAGCTCCAGCAAGATCCAGTGCTGGGGATTTCTACCCTTCTTAAAAATTTATGGTCACAGACTGTTCAGCTCTTATCAACTGAAAACAAGGAATTCTATATGTGACCAATAGTAGCCACTGTGACTTCTAGTATTTTAGCTAATTTGGAGGAAAGTTTTGATATCTTCCCTTTCTCTTGAAAAGCAAATTATCAGTTGAATAGGTGGAAGAGTATATGGAAAAAAGTGCTTTTCAATCTTGTTTTTCTCCCTTTTGTCATGATTGGTTGGACTTTCCTAGTGAAAGATTGAAAGCCAGCATTCTGTGAATTTGTCCTTTCAAAAAATACACCCTTAAGCATACTCTAAATGGATTTTTTTTTCCAACACTTGTACACATGCAATGCATGGCCTGAGAGAAGCAAACATTTCTGAGTAAATTACCAAATGATTATGAAGAATTCTTGCTGGATGTAATACAGGGCACTTTGATATTTTCGAGGATTACACTGAAAAGGTAAAATGGAAATAATTACTGTAAAGATTATATTAAACTACATTGGGGAGTGAAGACTCTGCAAATTTCAGCAGATCCCATGATTTAAACATATTCAGAAATTAATTGGTGTGTAACTCTTTGCTTTGTCAAAGTGTCAGGACTTAACCAAAGTTAAGGACTTAACCACTTCTCATATAAAATGAGAAATCCATCTGCATAATACCAAAGTACTGATTTGTATTTCTATCCAAAATTAAAGTGGTGAAACCTTACTCTCTCCAGGTGAATGGCAACCTTGTTTCGTGTATTTGGCCCAGAGACAAAGCTTGGTGAGTCCTCTGGAGAACTTCACTTGCCACTAAAGGATATATATCCTTTTCTCCTAGTGGTGTCCAGTTCATGATCAGTATTTGTTACAACCAGCTTCTCGCTTGAAACCCTTTGTCTTTAGAGGAAACTGAGCCACACCAGCCTGATGTAATGGGAAAGAATCATCATAATACACTGTAGCTTGCCTGCATAGCGAAGGGTGAGTGTTACAATAGATACGTCAGATATTGTCCTAAAAATGAGTGCCATAAATGTCAAGTTTCATTGTTACTGTCACATGTCTGAGCTCCAGTTGTCTTGCATACATGAACACACATAAGTCTTTCTTCTAGTAGTCTTTTTTTTTTTTTTTTTTTACAGGGGAAGGATGGTTAGCCTTAGTTCCTTTCTTTTATTCTATGACGTTAAATAACATGTGGGTGTTAGTTTTGTATTGTACTGTTGTCCCTACATTCTCCAGATTTTGATAGGGAATAAGGTTTTTTTTTTACTGAGATGTTTTTTTCTTTTACAGCTGAAGTGCCATGGAATGACTGTGCGTCTGACCTCTTAATCTTCTATGAAATTAGAGGTATTTAACTTATTAGCATATGAGAAGCTGGTGGCACATACAAGCTTCAATAGCAGATGTTGAGATGTCATCATCATCAAAATTTGAAGGAACGCTGGATCTAACTTATATGAGCCATTATGTTTTGCATTCATCAGTTCATTAAGGCAGTGCAAGAGTCAATGAATAATGGGCAGTTCTGGCAGAGCCATTTGCTCTGGAGAGGATTATCTTTCCTGTCTGCATTAGCTTTTTGTAAATTTATTTTTATTGTGATTTCCAAATTCTTTTTCACTCAAAAAAAGGTAATGGAGAACTCAAAAGTCACTCTCCCATGTATAGTTTTCATTAGGAGGTTAGTAAGCACTTCCAGGAAGAAACTTCTTCCATTGTTAGGTGGATTTTCCTCTGAAATCTGCTTCTTTAGTTCTCAAATTTTGTGAAGGTCTCTCTAAGAAAACACTAGTCACTTTCTTCTTATATGATTCACAGCCTTACTCCTTTAGAATACTGATAATTAATAAATTTGAGATGCTCTTTTATGTATCTGAAGGCAAGTAAATGAAGCAGTCTAAGGTGCGTTGTGCGGTTAGAATTAGCAGTATTTCTGGTGTATTTCTGGATATTGTGATGAGATTTCCAGCTTTTTTATGTACATAGTTATTCAGACAAAAAGGGCAGGTAAGGTTCATCTCATCGGATTAAAGAAAAAAAAAAACCTTAAAAATCTTATTCAGATCTTTAAAAAATATCAATTTAGGAGAAAATAACCAAACAGCAACTCTAACCCATTTAATAGGTGTTGCCTTCTGGTAGGATGTGGCTTCACACTTCTTGCCTTCAAGTCCCCAGTGAAGGGGTTGGTAATTTTCCTGTTTGTTTATGCTGTTTTATTTGATTAATTATGTTTAAAATGTAGATCTAGAAGCTGATGTTATGCTTCCGCATTTTGAAAGTAGATGCTAGTAGCCTATCTTCTCCAACCAGTAGTCTATATTAAGGATTTCACTAACAAATATGAAGACATACTAAATTAAACAAGAAAATGCTGCTGTTGGTAATTTGCTTAAATTTGTTGTGTACAGATTGGAGTCTCCACTGGAATACATATGAGTGATTTTCAGTGTGGTAAAAAGGCAGGGAACTGCTGCCTTGGAAAACCACATTCTCTAGGAATTAATCTTTAAATTAAAGGCAGGCCCATCTGTGTGCACTGCTAAATTAGAATTGGGAGATATAACTCAAGGGTAGGCCTCATGATACCCCTTCTCAAAAGTGTAAATTTCACTTGTTTCCACATTGCGAAAACAATAGTTTGAACATTAAGGGAAAAAAGTGCTTTGTTCTGTTGAAAGTGGAAAACTTTACAAGGTACTAAATAAAATAGAAGTCAAGATACTGTGTTTGGAGGCTTTAGTAACTTTAACATTCCAGCTGCCTTATTTTAAATAATATTTGGGGTAAAATATATGCTAATTCTAATAGACTTACCCATAGGAAAATACTTGAAACTGCATTAGTAAATAAATCAATGAAGAATTATTTACTATAAATTTTGTGTACCTATAAATTTTGTTCACCTAGGTAAAGGTGAATTTCCAAAGACAGTTTATCTCAGTCACCTTGGATATCTACTTTAGTTACGGATGAATATCCTTTGAAGGTGCCTGTATTTCTCCACTGATAACTGACCAGAGCCTGGAAAAACAATTTAAAACTAAATGCCTGTTTCAGGTATTATTAAGTCTAGTCTATTAAGAAGAGCTCAAGTTGGTCATCCATAGATAGGTGCCTTTGGCCATTGCAAATTGCATAAATTATCTCAAACATGTACATGTGTCTGGCAGATAAAACTCAGGAGTTATGGGTGACCTTCTGTAGTAGTAGCAAAAGTACAGGTAGGATGCCTTAGTGCGTCTCTAATGGCTTTAGATGTCAGTGGAATGTAACTTAATTAAACCAAAAGGAACATCTCCATTTTAACAATGTAAACTGATAGCTGGCCATCACCTGAAGTCCTAAACAAACAGAAGTACTTTCTGAAATTCTGAGAGCGCCAGTATTGTGGCTCACTGGTTTTTCAAGTTACTCTTGTCTGACATGCAATAAACCAGATTATAGATTTAGGTTTCCTGTAGGTGATTCCAAATGTGATAGTAAGTGCCATCCGCATATTCCCTGTCATGCTGTGCTTGTGCCAGCAGAAATGACTCTGACATCTGCATTCAGTCTTACAGACCATGTCTCTTACTTCATAATTTGCAACTTAAACGACACAATAGTGTGGTAGAACAATACTACGACTCCTCTGTGAGGCTGTGGATCATGTTTGAGTAAAGCACTTGTTTAGAAAACAAAATCTATCAGAGAACAGGTCTGATTAAAGATTCTGACAGTCTTTAACACAATTTTACTAATGCTGGATCTGAGCTAATGATGTTTTATAAAAGGTGCCCATCATTAACTTGTTTCTTCTGGGAAAAACCTGAAACTGCATGATATCAACCTACCTTATAATTGCAGAAGAAAGTGAATTCTTGTGTTTCCTGCTTCTCAGGCTTGGGGGTGTTGGAGGCAACCCGGGAAGCAACTTTCACAGTGCAGCTGCCAGAAATACTACAGAAATCAGAAACAGACATAGAATCTTTATCATGGATAGTGAGGGAAACTTCATACTGTATGGAGTCAAGTTCCTTCTCCTGCTAGCTAGATGATTTTTTTTTTTTTTATTGCAAGGCCTTACATATGCTAAGTGTTAGAAATAGTTGACATATTTAGCTCTGCTCACCTATCATTATTGTGAGAGTGTAAACATCCATGTATTTAAATTTGCAGCTTTAACATTATCTTCATGTTGCACTTCATTCTGGATGCAGCAATGACTGAGGAAACAATGAAAATTAAAAAGGCCATGCTTCTTGGTAGCAGCCTAGGAATTAAGATGGCAACATTAATTGTTTATGCTGTAGTACATCTTAATTGGCAGGTGGTTGTGTAAGAAAAGAGGGGAGGTCAAAAACCATATCTACTTATATTTTTATAGTGAAATAGCAGAAGATATAAGAAGCAAGCAGTTAATCATTACCTGTATTTGAAATCAAGGCATAGAGTTGCAGATTGGTTACTGACGAGTTTTCTTGTCCCATGCATCAGAACGTGTTCTGATCCTAAATATAAAAAAATAGTGAGTGTGGATAATTTTTAAGACAGAAATAAAAGGCTTAATGAGGGCGTCCAGGGAACAGCTTAGTTAGGTTAGATATAAAGAAGAAGTTCTTTACTGTGAGAGTTATGAGGCACTGGAACAGGCTGCTAAAGAGGTGGTGAATGCTCCATCCCTGGCAGTGTTCAAGGCCAGGCTAGACAAAGAGTTAGGCAACCTGGTCTAGTGGAAGGTGTCCCTGCTGGTGGCAAGGGGGTTGGAACTAGATGATCTTAAGGTCCTTTCCAAGCCAAACCATTCTATGATTTTAAGATTCTGTGAAATAACCTTACCTAATTTCTGTTTTGTCTAGCCATACAGTTTGTGCACACTTGCCTATAGAGAGCATTTCAAACTCATTTGTCCGTGCCATAAGCCACTTTCTAACTGGCAAAGCAATAATTAATTTTTCCATTTTATAATCACTGTAAAAAATGGTATCATACTGCCTCATTTTCCAAATGAGAATTAATAGCCCATTACTCACTGTCATTCTAATACTCTCACTTTGCCTATCTTTAGAGAGGAGCGAGCTCTAAGGAGATAAGTTCTACCTCTTATTCACTCCCCTGGCAGCTGGAAGACCACTCTTTCCCTTTCCGTTGCAGGGCATCCTCCGATAGTTCCAGCTTGTGCTTCTCTTCTGTGTAGTGATGTCATTCAGAATACATGTAATTTTGGAGCTGTGCAAACTAGCCCTCTGTCAGATGATGGCTGAGTGTTGTCCAGGATACAGACAATCAGGAATGGTTCTTAGAAGGTGTTTTGGAAGAAGGAGAAAAAGATGAGTTTTGGTATACAGGTATCCACTGCGCCCTGCCATTTCAGTCATAGCCAGAAAACAGGCACTGGCCCACTTAATTCTCTGTGTAGATAAAACCTCAGCTAATCCTGCTGTCCAGTACTAGACTGGGATTAGCAGTGACTATCCCCACCCTTCTGATAACATGCCTCAAATGGGAGAGGTGGACAACATGGTGTCAGTTGTCTTCTTGGAAATAATGCAATTCAATAACGTTGAGAGATTGACTGTTCAAAAATTTTTGGAAGAACAGCACTCTAAAAAAAATTTGTCAAAGCGAGGGGCTGTAGTATAAGACAAGGAAATAGAAGACTGTTACCCACATAGGGGTTAGTGGGTTCAATTGTCTTGCGAGACTGAGTTACCCTCCCATTCAAGACACGGTGCAAGGAAAGTGCATCATTCAAGAAGCATTTGAAATACTTGTTTTGTTTAAAGAAGAGCAAACTACCTAGCCTAGGAATCTTCTTTGCAACAGAAAAATTGGAAGCCATCCATCTACGCTTTGGCTGAATGACATGCTAGAAATTAATCCAAGCTTTATATAGATTTTGGGTTATCTTTAAAGGGCAGGATGAGATCTTCAGATGTAGGTACAATTCTTCTGCCTTCTGTGTACAGTTTGAATATTTTAGAGTCTTCCATAGCAAAACAATTTTTTTCTTCCTCAAGAAGGTGATGATAACAGGTGGGATTTTTTTTTTTCTTTCTGTTTGTAATAAAATATATGTCATAGAATGTGAACAGACTCACACTGCAATGTTTTGTAGATATGCCATTCACATTACCCAAAGGGCAAGTTATTATCTGGAATAAGAAAGTCATGACTGCAAAAACATGTTTGGTTAGGTCAATAAGCTATAGAAAATGATTTTTGAAATCCCTTAACTATATCTATTTCCATTAGAAAGGATGTGTGGAGAAGTGAGCTGCTGAACAATTTTGTATTTTGTGTGTCAAATGCCTGTCTGAATAACAAGACAGAATCAGGTAGAATAGCAGTATTTCAGAAATCATGAAGCAAAATAAAAAGAAATGAGTGTTGAAGCATAGCAGAAAGACTGGAAAGGTAATAGAGCAGGAGAAATGAGAGATCATAAAGCTTGTCACAAGAAGTTGCTGAAAGAAGAGGGGAGAAGGAGAAAAACAATCAAAAGATTCATAGAGTAAATAGAGTAAAAGCAAGAAAACAGACAATAATAATTTAGTGAGAAAAACCAAATGAGTAAATAATTATGTTAATTGATTTTGGAGGTGACAAATGCTCACAGAATGGTTTTGGAATGGAAAGCAGAAAAAAAGGTAATAGTTATGACGGTATGGAATGCAAAGTCAGAGCGACTGGCTTCAAGAAGAAAAAAAGAGAGGTACATTAAGGAGCTGTAAATGAAGTGGCATGGATCTGCTGAACCTGTGGGAGAGTCAGGATACTTCAGTCAGAAGTTATTCTGTAATTCTCTATACATTCTAACTACAATCAATGTATGAAGCATGATGCTTGAGAAGAAATCTAAGGTAAGGGTCATTATGGGTGATGTAGCTACTGCACCGCTGGTACAGTCACCAATTTCTTTTCTGCAGTGTGCTGCTAATCACTCAATGATTGGTTGGCAGGCTGAATGCACTAGCTGCCAAAGAGGATTTTTTTCATCCCCTGTGCTTACTGAGCAATGGTAGGGAGGGGAGTTTCTCCATAACCCAAGCACTCTCACTTCTGGTAAACTTTGGATTAAACAAATTGAGAGCTAGGAATTGGAAACTAAGATTGCTAAATGTGCTGGCAGTTGTGTTAACAGCCATTTCCTCAGCTGGTTTTTAAACATTTTTAAAGGAAAGCATAAAAAGGAGTTTAATTTTACTGCCATCAGGTGTGCAAGAATGCAAATAAAGGCTGTTCTCACCTGCAGCCTTGTGAAGCTGATAGGAGATTTTGCTCCCAGGGCAGTTTGGTCAAACTCTGTGGGCTGTTACTTAGCATGCTTTGTCCATGAATTGTAGAGCCAGCTTTCTCAGTAAAACCTACAGAGGTAGGTTTACAAAGCAGAATAATCCTCTTAAATACCTGTTGCTTTCCATATGCTACAAATAACTTATAGATGTGTTTCAGTTTTCAATCCCATGCTATGGTAACACCTGGGTGAATTGATTTTTAATGGAAAAAATTATAATAGGAGGAATGATGACCACACACTTGTGAAAATCTTGTATTCCCAGGCTGCTGAACTTTGCTGGGTGACACTGACATAGTGATGCCTTAAAAAGAAAATGCTTTGGAAAGGAATGTGAAACATCACACCAATATCAAGACTAGTAACTACCCTTCTTCCAGTGCAGGATGGCCAAACTTGGAAGACTGTCTTTTGTTCCTAAAATTTCTAACAGGTCTGGGCAATGGCAGTCCTCAAAAGTTTGGTGATAGATTTGCATGTATTTCACTGCATTGGCTATGTCAGCAATGCTAAGACTGTTGAATCTTCCATAGCTAATGTAAGAAGAGAGCAGCAATATTAATGTAGGTGAGGTCTCTCTCTCTTGCATTTGCTTCCAGTGATCCACAATAAAAAGGCTTGGTAAATTAGAAGCTTTTGTGAACAAGCCATAAACAATACTGAAGCCTATATGTTTATTGAAAGACCTAAATATACATGAACAGATTATTTTTGTCAGAATAACATTTGACAAAGCACATCCCCTAAACAATTCCATTCTAGGTAGTGGGTGGAGAAAAAAATAATTGTTTCTATAAACTAAATAAATCTGTTGTGGTGCCAAAGATATAGAAGACAAATCTTTATTCAAATATGTAGTGAAATAATAAACCTGTTTAAGAGACAAATTTAGTGTTCTTTTTTGTGACTGTATATTTGCAGTAATTATTTATATTTTTATTTTAGTAGCAGTTTTACTAGAAAAAAGTTCGTTTCTTAAAAAAATCTTGTTAATTTCAGCGATGGAGAATTACAGTAGCATTCCTTGTGGAACTGTTCTTCATATATTTGTTTTTGTTTCAGAATCAAGAACAGCACAGCATGAAATTATGCATCGATGACTATAAGCAAAAGAAAGGGAAGAACTATTTAATTTGATCCAAGCATAAATTTCTATAAGTAATGGTAAGACCCACACTGCTGGCTTTTGTAAAAAGAAAATCAAGGCTATCTTATTATATTATCTTTTACTGCATTGAACATCATAACAGCTTGATTAATAGCTGGCAATTGTGGGCACAGTCACAATGCAATTTCGCATGAAACCTCTTATTATTAACTTTTAGAAGTACTTAGCCACCTTAGTCCCAGTTTGAAAAAATTACATCAGTGATTGGACAGTCAGACATTCATCCTGTAACTTGTGTTCTCTGAACCACCATGTACTCCATGCCTGAAAAATGAACAGTGGCTATTAATTCTAGGTGTTTGGAATCCCATCTGGTTAGGAGCTTTATGGTGCCTGAAGCAGATTTTCCCGGACTGACAACTGCATTCCTTCAGGAGCCTTGCTGGACACTTAGGATAGAAGCATCATCATTTGCTTCCTCTGCAAACAGCAGGAAATGGTAGGAACCAGAAGCATCTAGGCTTTTAGATAATGAAAGACGTCCATGGTCTCTGGAAGGTAAATATTAACTTGTTCTTTTACTCCATGCCAAACTGAAATCTGCGAATCAAAAGTATTATGACCTCTCTCCTTCTTAGAGCAGGCTCATATCAAACCATGTTATAAATAATTGAGTTTATATAGTTTTATCTCATCACCAATTCTAGCATGACATTTCATCTGTATCGGTTTATTTGAACGTTGTCAGTGTTCAAGTTTTGTAGCTTGAATTATGGTGAGGTAGTGAAGTGATGCCAAACCCCTTGAAGCAGCTACAGTTATATAGCAGCTTTTATGACAGTATGGCTTATTCTATATTCAAAGACCCTGAACCCCATTAGCATCAAGAGTCTCCTGATAGATATAACTCAGCTAAAATTCTGTTTCACCAGCTTAGTTCAAAAGAAATACCTCACCCTTTTCCACATCCTTTGCTATCAGGTCCCTGGTCCCATTCAGCAATGGGCCCACATTTTTCCTGGGCCCACATTTCTCCTGGTCTTTCTTTTGCAACTAATATACCCAAAGAATCCCTTCTTGCTGCCTTTCATATAACTTTCCAGCTTTAGTTCCAGATGGGCTTTGGCTCTTCTAATTCCATTTTTCCTTACCACCCTGGCCAGCTTTTTCCATTCACTGCAGTACTCTAGTTGTACATGCTATCCCACAGCCTTCGTATATCACCCTACAACTGCACACATGCCTCTTGTTCCCTATGCTGTGCATACTGTCTGCATGTACTTCAGTGTCGTGTTTTAGGCTGTAAATCAGCCACGCAGTTTGCTACATGGAGAATTGAAAGAATGCAGCTCCCACAGGTTGAGATAAGAACAGTTCAGTAACTAAGGTATAACACAAACCACTCCTTCTACCACCAATAATAATAATGACAAGAGAAATACAAGGGAAGAGAATACAACAGCTCACCATGTATACCCAGCCCGA
>JANRGW010030694.1:21034-42227 GCA_024733675.1 Psilopsiagon aymara | reverse complement strand
TTCCTGTAAGGGTGGTGAGGCACTGGAATGGGTTGCCCAGGGAAGTTGTGAATGCTCCATCCCTGGCAGTGTTCAAGCCAGGTTGGACAGAGCCTTGGGTGTCATGGTTTAGTGGGATATGTTCCTGCCCGTGGCAGGGGCTTGGAACTAGATGGTCTTAAGGTCCTTTCCAACCCTAACTATTCTATGATTCTATATGCAAGAGTTTGGGTGTAGACTAGAATCTGATCCCAGAGAGGGAAATCAATGGGCTTTCACATTAGGGAGGCATCAGAAGGGGTACATTTAGAGAGATCAGAGAGGAGCCAAAAGTGACGCTGGTCCTTAAGAAGTAGCTCTTACCTAGGAGTTACGTGGAATGGTTTTGTTTCCTGACATGCTTGCTCAGTTTCACTCAGTATTTTCTTTTACATATTTATAAACATATAAAATGTTTGTAAATGACAATGAACTTGATTGTCGTGACTGATATTAAAACCAATCTTTATTTTGTTCAGAGATACCGCTAAAGACTCCTGGAGCAGGTAGACCTTTGCTTATTTGGAGATTGTTTGATGGGTGATAAAGGTTACTTCATAATAAAACTGTAGCTCCATGGTAGGAAACAGTGCTTGTGTGAGAGGTTTGTTTTTCTGCTTTAAGTTGGCAGCGCACTTTTATAGCAATAATTCTTACAAAATCACTCTTCAGCATGTTTATGCAAGGTATCACCTACTCTAGTTGCAGCAGTGCTCCCAGGGACTGCAGATGCCTGCGCTCTAAAGTCTTGGGGTTTCCCGGCAGTGCAGGCAAAGCTGCATTTTACCGTTCCAAGGATGAGGGACAAGGCCAGTGCTATTCCATCTATGGGGAAGGAAGATGTAGGAAGAGCTGGAATAGAGAACAGGGGAGAACAAGGCCTGCTTCTCCTTTTCTTGATGAAAGGGTAGGAAAGATGGGAATGGCACCTGCAGCTCTGGAGCAGAACTTTCCTCCAGCAGCACCACCTCCCACTCAGCAGCCACCACAACACTCAGCCTGCTTTCCTAATAGCTTTGATAATGTTTTTCTCTAGGAGCTTTTAAAGAAACTGAAGTGCCTTGAGAAGTCCTCCGAAGGCACAGTTGGTTAAAAGCCTGGAAACACAGGCTAGGAGGAACTGGTTGGGTCACCTGTGGAGACCCAGCTGGATCAGTAATTGAGCCTGTGACACCTGATATTTGCAAATGATCTAGAAAAGAAAGTGGAGAGAGAGGTGGCAAGCTTAGCTGATCATACTAAGTATATTGCAGGTGGGAAAAACACAAAGTTGCTGCAAAGTGTTGAAGAAGGACCTCATGAAACTGAATGATTTGTCTCATTCAAATGGCTGATTATGTTTGAATTAATTACATGTAAATTAGGGCATGTGGGGTAAACCGATCCCAAATTAATGTATTCAGCAGCAGGGACAGAACTTGTTACTGGCACTAAAGAGAAAAGTCTTTGAGTTATAATAGATCTACCAAAATATGAGATTTTTGCTCAATAACACTAAAGATAATAATAAAGTAATAATAAGAAGAAAGAGAGACAGACAGGAAGAAACATAGGCTGAATGATGTGAGTTACTATGAAAGGAAAGAAAACAAATGTCAGCGCTGTGACAGTATATTTGACATGTTATTGATCTTAAAGGTCTTTTTTGAACCTAATGATTCTATTATTCTCTACAAATCCAAGGTTTGCTGCTTGTTGAATACTGTGAGAAGTTTGGTCTCCTTCTCATGAAAAGAATAGAAAAAACTCAAAGGTGCACTGAGAAGAAAACAAGGATAATCAAAAGGAACAACTTCTGTAAAAGGAATTACTAAATTGATTTGGGTTTTCAAGTCTGTAAGAAGATTTGTGACTCTCTGCATGAGAGAGGTTCATGAGATCAGGGGCATCACAGAAGGGGCAAATAGGGGATGAATGTTCATTCTCTCTTGAAGCCAGAAGTTAGGACATCAAACAGGATTACTAAGAGGTTAGTTCAAAAGGAACAAAAGGGGATTTTTTTTCACTAAATATTAAATAAAGTTCTGGAAGTCTACAGTGGGATGTATGGGGTATTAAAGTTTACCTGGGTTCAGAAATCATCATCTTCACAGAAGGAAAATCCTTCAATGGCTATTGAATATCAAGGCATCAGAACTACAGTTTGCCAGCTGTAGAGAGGATATACCAGTACATTTCCTGCAGAATATCACTGTATCATGTCTATATTTTGTGCACATCCTTCGGGGTTCCTTATTGGCTGAAGTTTGAGTCCTGGGTTAGATCGACCTTTGGTCTGAGCTGGTATAGCCGTTTTTCCGTTTCAAGGGCTCTGGCAATCACATAGTACTAAGCAGTGTTGCAAGAAAGGCCTTGAAGTTTCAAAATAAGAGACTCAGAAATGCAAGATGGAATTAGGATTGCTGGCTGGATAACCAGAGCTTTATTTTGCTCTTTGCAACGTTTGCTCCTTCATGTCAACCCTAGGGGGAAATCTGCGTGCCAGTTCACCCAGGTCTTGCAACAACCTGAGACAACCTGTTTATTAAACATGCGCTTTGGCTGCTATACAGAGGAAATGGCATGATCCAGGCTGGTAATGCAGAGACTTGCATTTAGTTTCTGCCTACACCGTTGACTTTCTGTATATTTCTAGCCAAGTCGTGTACCTTATTGTCCCCCTCTTTCCCTGTGCGAAGAACAGACAAAGTCCTTTGTATCTCTCCTTAAAGAGCAGTTTGAGATTAATGGTTGTATAGTGCTAAATAAATGCTAAAAGTTGTGAGTAAATGCAAAGTGTTTGATGCTGCTTTGTTTAATGGACATTGCAGTTAAGAGACTTGCTGTCTTCAGTGTCTGTTCATAGGCCCCTCACGCAGACTGGCTAAGAAACCTATATTCAGATTCATTCTAGAGGGAAAAAATTGGAATTACTTGTTTCTATAATTAGTTACTCATTGGTTTGGGGTGTATATGTCAGAATTGGCAGGGTGAACCCCTGGGAAATCTGATCTGACGAGAGGAAGCATTATTTTTTTTGTACTTTTTGTCCTGTTGCAGTTCGTTTTTGGTTTTGTGCTCCCACTAGGCCACTGTTGATGGGATGAAGTTTACAGTCATATCTCAGATTCACAACCACAGGTGACCTTTGCTCTTTCATGTGGCTCCCTTTCTGCTCCTGTGGTCATTTGCAGCCATGTCTTATAAGTTATTATTTATAATGAAAGGCAGCTGATGGCACTTGCATGTAAGATGGTTTTCCTCTCCTCATGCTGTGTAGTAGCATCCTGACTAGAAGACAAAGAGATGCTCTTGTTCAAAATTAAATATATCAGAGGCCCCAGAACTTGCCTTAGCGTTTGGTGCTGAGGTAGATGGTACCAAATTTCACTGAGACCTACAAAGAGTTCTTGGTGTCCAGCTATTGTGTCCCAGGTTCCTGCTACTTGCTTAAATCAGATTTCAGGAGGGAGGTAGGTATGTAGCCATGAACATAACAAATACTGTTCCTAGCCTTCTTTACACATATTGCAAAAATTGAATGGATTATTTAAGGCTTTCACACCTTTGGACTGACTAAAATCTGTCAGGAGAGGTGACTTGAATCTGCTCGATTTCTGAATTTCAGGGGAGTGGTTTGATTCCTGGCTCTCACTGCTATTATATCTGATTGCTGTGGTCCTTATGCTGCTCTAGTATAGCTGGGTTATGTGGGTATTTCAGCTCTGCCTTTACTCTTTCCCTACTCACAAGCCCTTGTTTCGCTCCCTTTTCCAGGGGAGGAGGCCTTCTAATTTGCTGCATTGCCACACTGGGATTCCTCCATAGGAGAACTGTCTTTTCACAGGAGTGGCTGCTGCAGTAGGTTGGCAACTGATAAAGAGTTGCGTATGAGACATTTGATCAGGCATTTGTAGATGTTTCCAGGATACTGTACACACTGGGTTAAAGGCATTAAAATATCCATCTTTTTCAGCGCACTGGCTAGGTATTAACACAGATTTCTGCAGTCAGGAGGAAGCTCTGATGTTCTCCTTTTACGTATCAGCACTTGAGCTCTTAGACAGGATGTTTTTGAGAAACCTTTGGAGATGAAACACAAGCTTTGGCAGCATGACCCACAAGACCTACATGATTGCCTTTACTACTGGGATTTAAACACTGGGATTGCATCAGTTCCCTCCCTCGGAGCTGTTATGGGTCAGGAAGTATGGGAGAGGACCCAGGTGATTGTGCAAACCTCTTCCAAGTTTCACTAATAAACTTCCACATACTTTTCACATGAAATAGGTGGGACTGTGGCTTTCCTGTGGAGAACCTTGTTGCAGCAACAGAAGTTATCAGCTCCTGTTATATCTGCTTGGTTCTCGTATGTGCGATACTCCTATTGGCTATGGGGTTAGTCACAGTGTGAATGTGAATCTCCATTGTAGGTATGAAGGTAAAAGATGTGCAATTGCTTCTTGATATTATTGCATGTTTCCAATGCTTGCTGATGGGTTCACAGGACAATCAGAGACTGCAGTAGTAAGCTGTCCAGACTTAATGCAACACCCGTCCCCATACATTTTATTTCATTCACGCTGCTTACCCTGGAATTCATTTCCACTTACCCTATAAGAGACTTGTGTGTCAGCTACAGCTACTTTTTAGCTTGGAAAGAAAATGACTTGTCTCTTTCAATTTTATGTAGCTTCCCAGCCCTTTCATGTAAATTTCGTGTGAAGGCCACCATGCCCTCTTGCTCTTTGCATAAGTGTAGAGATGTATCTAAACATGACTTAGCAAACAGTTATTCTATGCTGTACAAACAGCAACTCTGAGCAAAGGGCATTCACCCCAGCCTACACTGCCAGTCATGATGCTCAAAGGGTGGTCTGTCTCAGACTTTCCTTGTTAACTTTATGTCTGATGGTCTGTGTCCATTGCACTGCTTCACCATCTGTCCAGAGACCAAAGGCATCCAGTTATGAAGTAGAATAACTGATTAAAAAAACCCCAACAAAACAAACACACAAGAAAACAGTCTAGTTTGAGATATGCTGCCTTTTGAGCTAAGTACTAAGGTGTCCATTGCGCAGCTGAAATGGGCATGAAAATGGAGTGAAATATATGAAACTAAAATAGAAGCATGAACTCCAATTCAGTATCGATATGTCAGTTTATAGGGGTACTCTACCTTAGTTTCACTTTATACCTTTCTCTGTGTTTAATCCCAGTTATAGTTAAACATTTTCTCTACTTTCTGGGTGTCTGAAAACTATCTTCTGGCAGATTTAAGGTAGTTGATAACATTGTGAAAGTCTTAACTTTGAGAGCCCACTGCTGCACTTTAACCCTTCTCTTTGAGGGGCCCGGGGACACTCTTCTTGCTGGTTTTCCAAGCTCAATCCATTTTTTTTTTTTTAGTTTGTCCTCACCTGTTGTTATTTTTGAAGAAAATAGAAATATTTCTAGGTGCTAGGGCTTTCTATTTTCTAATTCCTATAAAAGGCCAGAGTGAGATGGGAGAAGCTAAGCAAACCCCCAACAAAAGGAAGTGATGATTTACCGCTATTGAAACAAGGCAAGAGCTCAGGATTGAAGGAAGGATTGGAAAGAAAATGTATGCCTTTGTGTGCATACTTATCTGTGCTGCTTTGCTTTGAGAACAAGTCTGAGGGAAGGACTGCAGGTATGAAGACATCCCCTCCTTCGAAACATTTGCAACATTTTGATTTGAAGAAACTGATATTCCCATGGGCAAAGGGATATGTGCCATTTTTTCCCATCACTAAACTCTTGTCTTTGCTTTAATTGCAGTAGGGACAGTTCCAAAATGTAGCTTCATGAGTCAGTGCTCTCCTCATACATTAATGAAAAGTAATGTAGTAGGGGTTGGGGCAATCTTTCAGCTCCTGTGGAGGGTGTGAAAGCAGATATAAAGGCTGGCTACAAGGTGTGGTGACACAAGAAGACTTAGAGAGAACCATTGGCTGAGTTCTAAGGAAAAAGTGTTTTACTGGAGGAGGGCTGATAAGGAAGGCTCTACATGGGGAAGTGACTGGCAAAAGCACATTGGGGAATAGATAGGAAGCATGGTAAGATAGGAAAAGAGGTTTTGTGGGCCAGCAGGGAAAATGAAGACACAAAAACACAGACTGTAATGCAAAATTAAAGACATTTCTTAAATTAATTCCTTCAAAAAATTACTATTAACTAGAAATCAGTATTGTAAGTGGCTCCCACTAGGCTGTGATTTCAGATGAACAACATGAGAGCACTTAGCTATCCACAGTGCTCCTTGGAGATGATAGTTTGTGGGGCCGGCTGTGATATCCTTGGGTGCAATATTGGGATTTTGGATGAGAAGGTTGGGATCTGGAAGAGCAACAAGACCTCTTTTCCAGGTTTAATGTGAAAAAAACAGCAGGGAAGAGTTTGGGAAGGGTTGCTGTGGGAACAGCGGGAGGGCATTCATGGCAAAGGGGAAGAAAACAGCTTCAGCAATAGGTGCCAAAGCTACTGGTTGATAATTGTATTCCTGTTCCTTAGGGGAGGTGTGAGGCAGAGACCCTTCTGTGCATTTGGGTTTGAGAGACTACATGGGTGCCACAGCTCGAAGAATCTGACCCCTTTGCCTCCCACTGGTAATGGAAGGAGATCCCTGTTCTCCTACTCCAGCCACTGAAGAACAGAGGCAGGGCATACAGTGGCAGCCTTTCTGGGAAGGGCGAGAGGCAGTGTCAGGGATACCTCTGCACCATTGCAATGTGGAAGAAAAATGCACCACTGTCACATTGAAGCTTGGGGGTTACTCTTCTGGGAGGAAGCAGAAGCAACGATCCTTTTGCTGCAGCTCATAGGCTTAACCCTTGAGTTGCTAAGCAGGATTTGTCATGCCAGATCAGACCTGTTATCTGCCTCATCCAGAATATTCTTCTGGCAACAGTTTTTTTAAGCTGTATTTTTAGTGTCTTCTGGGGATCTTCAGTGAAAGCTTTATCATGAGAGCGCAAGTGCTTAGGCTAAAGAGAAAGTGTATGCTGTCTTCAGAGGTGCTCTTTGCTTAAATAGATTCCTTCTCCTCTGCTATTTCCACTCCCTTCTATTGGGAATCTGTAGGGACTGGGAAATGTAATCCCATTACTTATTTTGCTCATGGGTACAGAACGGGTTCTGTGCCTGCTGAATTTGGCAAGGAGGTCCTGAGGGAAAGCCTGAGAGAGTAACTCCCTTGGAGCCTGCCTGCATGTGAGTGGTTAAACTGATCTGACCACCTCTTCTTCCTCTTACTCCTGTTGGACAAACTTTCTCCTAAATCTCCTGCAGCCTTTGTGTAGTCTGAAATCATTTAGTCATAAGTGTTCAACAACAGCTATCAACATACAGCATCACCAGATACAGAGGCAGTTTCCCACCCTTACCATCAATCTGTACTAGAGTTATCTGAGTAGTTCCCTATTTTGTGCCTTTTCTTTCCCCTGACTTGATCAGCATAAATGAGGATTTGGTAAGTGAGCTTCAGCCTCTGTTGTTTTCCTGATATGGTGGTTTGCTCACCAAGGGCATGTAAAATACTTCAGTTTGAAACCTGTCACATTTTGACCAGGTGTCAACAACAGTGCAAAGTGTGCCAAGATGAACCGAGATAGAACTCGGACTCTGTTAGTATATAAAATTGGCTTAAGAATCAACTCTCTTCTGCCCTAAATGACTGCTTCACCTTTGCGTTCTCATTTTTGAAGCAATGAGTAACACGCACAAACATATTCTTTTCTTTCACATCATAGGTATGAGACAAAGGAATGTCCAGCCCAAGACTCACACATAAAGGTGATGTGTTGGCATCATGCTGTTCATCTTCAGAAGATGAATAAAAGCAGTTCAGTGTCAGGAAGGGTTTTCTAGAAGGCTGGCATTTGCAAAAGATGTTGCAGTGGTCCTAATTACACCCACTTCCAGTTATGGTTTGGAGTGGTGCTTGTCTATTGCATGCAAAAAAAAACCATACATGAAGGTGCTACATAGTTTCTTGTATAGATTTGGTGAATGACTTTATTACCTTGCTTTGTTCTGTCCTCTGTTCAGGACAGGGCTTCAAAACTGGCTCTGGACATTGTGCTGATGGCCAGGGAGGTTCTGCAGCAGGAACCTCTCCATCCTGTGCAATGTGCCTCAGAGACTCCTTTCTCTATCCTAACATTTCCTTGAGAAAGAAGCCACAACCTGCCCTTTATTTGCTTCTGTTCATTACAGACTCAATGGTAAGGAGACACACCTCCTTACACTCACTGCTTAAATACAACTGGGAGTTGCACTACATGCACTTAGAACTACGGGTGGGATTGTAGTTTCATGTAGTTTCTATTTTCAACAACTGTGCAGCCAGTAAAGATACTTCCCAGGCTTTATACTGAATCCAGTATGTGCTGGGCAGCATTTTGCAGGTTTAATCATTGCTGCGCGGCTGTGCCTGTAGTGCAGAAATAGTCCAAAAAGTGTGTAATTATGATACACCTCATTGTCCACTCTTCATGACTTGAATTAAGGAGCTCAGAGTAGCAGTTCACATCTTCAAAGCACCGCACCAGTTCTAATACCGGAAATTCCTGTGACTAGGCCAAGTGATGTTATTCCCATTTTTAAAATTAGGGGATTGAAAGAGTAGAGAGGGGAGAGAAGGAGGGGGAGAGAGGTGAAGTCAGAAGCCTTGGACTGTAGAAAGATTTAGTAACATTTAGGAGTTTCTTGCCCCTATGCTTGTCCTGAGCATGACAAAACATGCCTCTGTCTGGATATTATTTATATAATCATATGTGTATTATGATTCCTTATGAGTGTCAGTCATCTTGGAGACAGGGCTTGTTAAGTGCCATACTGAGGTGATCTGATACAGATTCACCAGCTTGCATCATTTCATTAGACCCTCTCTGTGACCCTTGTCAGAGCTGGCTGCTCTTCCCTCATGTGCAAGCTAGGAAATAAATACAAGAGTGTACTATAGTCTGAAAGGTGACATTATTGATGTCCATCTCTTCAGTTTCTTTTGCATAACAATGCTGAACATGAGAAATAAAATAACCTTTTCTTAATATTCTGAGAAATCGTAATCCAATGCCATTAGATTGGAGGGATGAAGAGGCCCTTTTCCTGTGAGGAGTGGCTGAAGGAACTGGGCAAGTTCAGGCTGGAGAAGAGACATCTTTGCAGGAACCTAACAGCAGCCATCCAGTACTCACAGAGAGGTCATGAGGGAGATGGAGTCAGGCTCTTCATAAATCTGTGTGGTGGGAGGATGAAAAACAATGCGTATAAGTTGAAATAAGCGATTCAGAATGCATGAAAGGAAAAGCTCTTTCACCCTGAGGACAGTCAAGTGGTGAGAGAGGCTGCCCAGAGAGGTTGTGCAACCTCTATCCTTTGAGTTTTTCAAGACCAAACTGGCAAAAGCTCTGAGAAACTTGGTTTGACCTCACTGCTGACCCTTGTTTGAGCAGGAGGTTGGACTGGAGGCTTTTGGAGATCAATTGCAACTTGAATAATCCTTAGATTGTTATACAATCTACTTGTCTCAGTATACAATACTTATACAAGTTTGTGGCCTTATGTGCCACAAACCAGTGTTCATACCAAATTTCCGGAAGGCTATATATGCTATGGAAAAGAAGCTGAATGGAGTGAACATGATGACAGTGATGGTAGAGTAAAACACTTCCCATTTCTGAAAAGTTTGTGCGTCTCTTTTTGTTGTAATGCTGGTACTTGAACACAAGATCTTGATAGAGAGGCTTGGTGACAGTCTTGTGCCTTGGAACTAGCAGAGTGAAGAGATCCTTTAAGCTTTCCACAGCTATAAAGTAGTAATCTGTTTCAGCTGGTGCACATAATTCCTGCAAACATGAAAGGTCTGTAGCTCATTCTTTCCCCTTCTTTCTCCTTCCCACCAGAAGCATTGCCTTGGGGTGACTCTCTTTTGCAGTTGATGGCTGTGAGAAGAGGTGGAGAGAAGTCCTCACAGCTCTTTTCTCTGGGTGGAGCACAACAGTGTTTATTTACAACCCCTGTTACCTCCAGTGACCATTGTTTGTGGTGTATGACATACACATTTTCAAGAAATAATTTCTTTCCTAAATTGGATTTTTGACTAGGGTAAATGAAGACTGTCTAGGCCACAAGCGTTTGCTTTGGAGAACTTACATATACTCTCTGGAGAGAGATTTGATGAAAAAAAAATGTAGTTTTTGCAAATACTACATTTTGGGAACAGACTAATATTAATCACTTAATACCCTTTCCTTAGAAAGAAGAACACGGGCAGTATGTTTAATTTGGTTAGCGTTCCTATGTTCAAAACTGTTGATTCATTTGCACTGTATTATGTCAGTAGAGCTACTTTAAGAGAGTGCTGGAAGCAGTAGGTTTTGTGTGGGATAGGATGCTGTATTTTTCATTTTTGATCACATATTCTGAAGTACCAAGACTTGAGTTCAAAACAGTTATCCTTGGAAAACTGGACGGTGTGGAGAAACAAAAAGTCAAAGAAGAGCATGGTGCCAGACAAAAAGGGTACAGCTATGGAGTAATCATAGTTGAGCTGGATACACTGTAGGTAGCAATGCAATGATCATGGCTTCTGCCAGGGGCTCCTGATTTGAAAAGGGCTCTATGAAGTCTTTTCCACACTTCACCATTCTTTACCCCACTTGGTGTCACTTTTTGGACATGTTGCCTAACTGTTCCCATTTTCTGTGAAAGCCAGGCTTTTACACTGAAACAAAACCTCTGAGTCTCTCACCTGACACCTGGTGAAGGTAGCTAGCACAAGACTCTCCACTTATCATTGAACACCCGAAGCTGTAAGGGGGCACCTCTCCTTTGCTAGATTGGGGCTCCAAAAAGCTTAGCAACCTGTTTCTCTTTTCTCTTGAACTCCAAGAATACCATTAGGACAGGAAAATTGAAGCCGAGATGTAAGTATAAAAAAGAAGAGCCTCATTCCTCCTCTCTCTAGTCAAGCTGGGCAGGGAAATCCCTTTGACAATTCAGATCATGTGTTTCCTGAAAGTGTTAACAAACTCTGCAAGCTGCCTGGAGAAACTAGCATGAGAAGCATGCCTAGCAGTTAAATTTCAAGCACAATGAGTCAGAACATCCAACTCGTGTTTGTTGCATCCTTAGTATCCTTGGACAGGTTGTTTAACTACTCAGCTACTCATTTTTGCTTCCTGTATGAGGAGAAGAGTAAACCTCACGTGCACTAAAGAAATGTTGAAGAGTTAGTTGATGCATACTTGTAAAAAGTCTTCAAAGGGCATATTGAGAGACAAACTGTAATTATCATGTGCATCGTGATTACCTGAGACTGCGTCTGTGTGTGTACATATAAATGTATGCACACAGTTGATTCAGGTACACAGTCTGCTGAGGGCACCTGATCAGTAGCAGATTCAAAAAGGGGTTCTTAGACTTGAAAGATGGAGAACTCTTCTGCTGAAGTTAAATTACTTGCTTCAGTGGGAGTTGACATTTACTGAGGTATTAAATTTAGGCAAGGAGGGGGTGATGAAGGAGGAAAATAAGTACTCACTATATTTTGGTGGTTGCAGGTTCTTTCCTTTATCTACAGCAGGCTTGCAGGCAAGATCTTACAAGACTCCTTCAACTTGCCTTAAAAAGATCAAGGGATCCTTCATTCAAAGGAATGAGAAGATATTTTATGCTCCACAACCCTTTTAAGCCTATGGCTTCTCTCCAAGGGAGGTGATTCTAATGGTGTTTCTAGTGATGTGCCTGCTTGTCCACAGGAAATTAAATCGAACTACTTCTCCCCCTGAGTTCACAAAGCCATGCACACCATACATGTAAGAGTAGGTCACTGCCATAAAGAGCTGTGTGAAAAAGGCAAAGATGAATTTTGGTGGCTGTGCTTTTATAATAGATGTTTAATAGAGAAGTGTTGATCTTGGGTGGCAGAGACAAGTACAAAGAAATGAAAGGTGTGGTTGAAGGTGGAGTCTTTTAGTAGGGCAGCTCTTCCTTCTCTTGGTTTCCCATGTATTTTTAGTTTTCTTGCTTCTGAGACCTTGAAAAGAAATAGAAGCCTTCAAAGAAATACTTTTTTAAAAAAAAATTAAAAATATTTTTTAACCAAAATCTTTAGATAGTCACATGTCTATAATCAAGGAGTGTCTAAGACACATGTAATGCAGGACTGGCCCTTCTAGTTGAAGGTGCTACCTGAACTCTCTTTAAGTTGTTGCTCAAGAGCAGAATGCCGTGTGCTCAACTTGTGAGGTGGGTAGAGAGAGCAGGGAGTTTCTGGGGCAATAGCTTGAAAACTAGAGAAGGCTGGGCAATTTTTTCACTGACTGTTTTGAAGTATGCCAATTCATCCAAACCAGTCTGGTTCACAGACCACAGCTGAGTTTTGGTTCATTTCCTAAATCAAAGAATTAAAGTTTTTTTTTCAGAAAAGTTTTATAACATGTAGAAACATTTCATTTTGATGTTTTCCGATTTATTTCTTTTAAAGTGGAAATTACTTTATAATTTAAAAGGCCCTAAAGGTTAAAATCAAAGTGAAGCACTGTAATTGACTTAAAGACTTTTATAATGTATTGTCAGTTTATGCACTTCTCAGATTTTAAAGTTTTGTGCTGTTGTGGGAGAGGGCAATGGACCTCCTCCAGACCACCAAAGGTGAGAAAATAATGTCACTATCAGATTCAGTAAAAGAGAGAGATGAATCCCAGACGTTCTAATCATAGTTCTCTGAATGTCTGTGCTGTGTTGAATGAACTGGTAGCCTACACTAACTGGGACTACTGCTTCTTAGTTCCAGTGTGTAGGGTTGCAGTACTGCTAATGTGAAAATTGTGATACAGACAGATGCTTTTCTCTTTATTCCTGAAGGTATGGGGTTTGAGTACTTAGGGTGCAAGCCCAAGGTACTCTGTGCTAATCCAAGAGTTGGAAACACTTTTATAACTATGAAAGCTACGATTGTGTAAATCATATGGCTCTGGAGTTGAACTTTGAGGAACAAAACCACATTATACAAAATGTGAAATCAGTCTATGGGAAGTGGTAAGAGTTGCTTTATACTTTTTGTGATATTGCAAGTGAACTGTGAACTGGTGGCAGCTTTTGAGAACCAAGCTAGGAGCTTGACTATTCCTGATTCCTGTTTATGGGCTAACTGACTACACAGTAGGCAAGTGAAAATGAATTCTTGTTGATAAAGTTCCCTGAAGTTGCAAAGAGAACGTGATTTGTACAGATTTTATTAGCTTTCTTTTCCTGAGATGAAAGCCTATTTCAAACTGGAACAAAGTGAGGCTCTTTCTTGTTTGCCAGAATATATTTAACTTTCCATAACTTATTCACCTGGTTTGGAAGCTAGCTTGTTTGTTTTTTTCAGGAAAGGTGCCTGCTTTTGCCCCACTTTATGATGGGTAAACAAAAATGCAAAGAAGATGAGTGGCTGATACTAGGTCACCCACTGAATTATCTGCTTAGCTGAGTTTAGCACTGTAGACTAGTCTGACTCATGGTCAGGCCTGAGGACCAAAAATATTTATCCTCTACTTCCTCCCTTTCCCATTCCTCACATGCAAATCAGTCCCCTCCATAATCAGGGATGGCTTGCTTAGATTTGGATGTTTTGTCCAAAAGGCACCAGAATGGGGCATTAATTTGTGGGGTGTTTCCTGACATTGGTGGCAGGCCTACCTCCAAACCCAAACAGGTTCTCTTTAAAACATATATACTTCATTGTGTGCAACTTGGTTTACAGAGTGGCTGTTAAAGATTAGGTTTGCTATAGAGGCTGAGGTGAGGAACTGCTGTTGATGCAGGGTGAATAATGCCCTTGTGCCCTTTGGAGGAGCAGTTTCAATCTCCTCACTTGGCGCTTTTGCAGCATGCTGTTGGAATGGCATCTGCCTGGCTGCTGCTGTCCTAACCTGATCCCTGCTCCTTCAGCTAGGTCACCCTTTCAGCTGGTGTTTTCTGTTGGGCAGATCAAACAGTATCCTGCTTTATCTGCTGTGCTTTATCTCCTGTCATGAAAATCAATTCTCCCATCCCTGTTTGAGAACAGACTATTCCCCTGTGAAATGTCTCATGTCTTTCTCCCTCAAACTCTTACTTTAACTTGTTCATGGTTTGACCAGGTAGTTTGTTGTGTTACCACATGCGGTTTATATAGCTGGGTCTCTGAGAGGGAAAGAGCACCCCCGGACCTGCAACCTACATCTCCTTTTCTCCACCTTCTCTTCCTTCTCTCCTCCCTGCCCCCACACCGGAAAAAAATTCAACTAATCAACCGTTGCATCTATTAAAATACTAGTCTGTGGGATACTACATGCAAGAGCAAATCGTGCAGAAACTTCTTGCACCTGCAGGGGAAATGTTCCATATACGGTATGGAGGCTGGCAGACTCTTGATTCAGAATAAAATCTAAATGATTCTGGTCGTTTTGCCACATCCTGTTTCTCTCATTTATGCATGCACTATTTTGATAACCAGCAAATAGTTCTCAGTTTGCTGGAGCTAAAGATAGCCTTGAATCGTAGCACTAGTATCCTGCTCCTTCAGAAGTGCTTAGGTTCTCTCCCCTTGGGGCCAGCCTTAAAAACTGGGGCAAGCCTGAAGTTTCCTTTTTGGCCCTTCTTTAGGTATAGCACAATTTCATAGTTGTTTTTGAAGTGTTTCAGAGTAACCCAGACATGACGAGCTGCAGAGTTTCATTCTCTGGTTAGTCAAATGACCAGTATCATCTCTCTCTTTGTTTCTTGTGATCCTTTGTTTTGTGTGAGATATGAAGTAGCAGGAGAAAAGCAGTTGGTATGCTTCAATTTCCTGACTCTGCCTGAGGGCCTTCCCTTGTTAACTCTGTTTCTAGCAGTAGGACTTTTTGGCACGTAAACTGTTCTGTAGATCCCTTGGCTGATTTTGGCACATCTTGTTTTTACATCCTGTTTTATTCCTCTCAGACCATAGGTGTTTTAATACCAGAGAGAAAATTTGATTTAAGAACACTGCCAGAGGCTATAGGAAAAGTCTTGATGTGCAGCCCTTGACTAACATGGTACCTATGCCACTTCAGCAGTGTCCTGCTGCCATCCCTTAGTACTGCATCTCTCACTGCAATAACCCATAGTGGTTCAGGGTGCTTCATCAGTCTTCAGCTATGTTTGAACGGCCATGTTGTCTCCTTCACATCTTCCGCAGACTCAAACAGTAATTGGATTTAGTATTCAAAAAGCCAAGCCATGTATGTAGGACTGGATAGGTCCACCTACATCTTTCGAATTTGCAGTGAAGAAGGGACATGTCAAATGGACACACCAAGGCCCATTGCTTGCATATACTTTAATTTATTTAACTTCCAAAATTGTTTGGTCTATTTTGTATTGAAAATACAAAATTTCAACACATAATAGACCAAAAAATTTTGGAGCCTTTGGAAATCATGCAGTCTTTGGAAAAAGCAATGGTGCTGTTGGAAAGAGTGATGTAGTTTTACCTTCAGTTAGTAAACCCATACAGAGCTCAAGTATGAGGAAAAATGTTTATGAAAATGTGTGGTTTTCTAGCCTGTTAGCTGTTCAAGTGAAGTGGTGAGTAGAACTTAGAATTTACCTTGATCTGTTAACGTGTTAATAGTGTAAATACTCTGTCTTGGAACAGGGTTTTTCTAATGAAGAAAAAAGGTAGATTACAGAAGTTAAATATCTGGCAGGGTTCAAAGTGGGAAACTGGTAGCTTAGTGGTGCCCCCCTGCTGGAAAATCCCACTATATGCTCCACACACCATGCCGTTGGTGTGCGTGCTCAGGAGCTTACATGTGCTGTTGGATCCAGCCTTTATGGATCTAGGCCTTCCCTTGAAACTGATATCTAGTCAAAATCAGTATTTGGTTGCTCTCAAATCTGAAGAATGAGCAGGCTGGTATTCTGTGCAGTTCCATCACACTCTTAGAAAGCAAAGTTCGTCCTGATATTTGTCACTTTCTGGGCTTTTCACTTAATATATGTTAAGCTGAATCAGCCTTCTATGCAGGCTGTTGTGCTTTCTCAGAGAAGTAGAAAAGTTGCATATTTGAACTAGATATTTATGGAAGATTTCAGAGGACAAAAGTGATAAGCAGCTCCTTCTACAGGCTTAATAACTTCTTCATGTTTCTTTTCCTTGATCTCTTTGGAGATGCTAACTTAATACACTACAGCCATTTAAAGCTGCACACAAAAATACTTGGCTGTCCAGTGCCCCATAGTGAGAATGCTGCAGCTCTTGTGTGGCAGGTGGGAGCCCAGCACAGGACACACTAACCGTTATCATCAGTTATTTGCTATTTGTAGAGAAGTAGCATCCAGTATAAGGATGAAGTCAGTGAGACCTCTCAGGTGAGCAAGACTTGTATTTTGGGTGCCTCATGCTCGTCAGCAACCCTGGAACTACTCAGCTGTGAGAGGCTAGTAACATTTCACTGTGTGTGCAGAGAGTTGTGTTCTTTCCATTAAACAAAATGTGACCTCTACAGGTTCTCCTTTTCTGGTGTAAACATGATGTCTACACCATCTGGGGAACCTCTGTACTAGTGCTGCAGATTCCAAATAAAGTAATGGTGACAGGACCCTACCCAGGAACTTAGTCTGCCAAATTCATAAGGCAGCAGTACAAGAAGATGAACTCATTCGATCAGATCCTCACAACTGTGTAAATCTCTGTCACCTTACGGACTTTGCTGGAAGTGTGCCAGTGTACACAAAGAAACAAATGGGATTATTCTTCTTTATTCCCTCCCACCACCATGTTTATCTTGTTTTACTTTTAATGCTTATATGTGACTGATGCTCTTTCTTGCAGGAAATCCTTTGCTTGCTTATTGTTTTCTTCAGTGGTACAGATATGGTTTGTTACCAAGTTTCAGTGTGTGCTGCCTACCCCTTCCCTTTTCCCCTTGGTCGCTGCATTTTGGAGCAGATGGTGCTAATTCCCGTGGTGGCTCTTGATGCAGCTGAGGTCTCTTTCCTGTTGCCTCTACTGTATCATGGAAACTCCCGGTGGTCTTTTTGAAGAAAACACACAGTTGATTATTGTCTTTTGTTTAGTACTTTTTAGATACTATTAGCATTATATTTCTTTACACTATTCTCTTCTACCTCCCCTTCTAACCTGTCCCAAAGTTCTTCTGTGTGAAACTCCCTACAGCTTGGGGAATATCGCTTTTCATTATTCTTGTTAGTTATGCTATTTTGCATTCTTACAGACACCCATCCACCACATGTGTACCTTTGTAAGCATTCTCCCATTTTGATTATATTTACACTTTTTTCAAGCAGAAATGCTGACTCTTTATGTATAACAAAGGTCATTCTAATGTTTTGTGTTTCAGTCTAGAGGCTGAAACCCCGATAATTGCCATATTTAATTAGCCCTTTCTTTAGTGACCCTTTTCTCACCCTTGGGGACTCTCCCTCTCTTGTATTATACAACAGGATGAGTGCTAGAACCCATCTTCCTCTCCACTGGTCTGTCAATGTATTCTACCCACACCTCTTGGACTCCTTGCTATGTTGTTTGGTCTCCTTATCCAATTCTAATACCACATCCCTGTCTTCAGCTCATGGTGTTGCTCTCTCCAGACCTGTCTGATTCTTTTAAACTACATTCTTTCTTCTCTGTAATTAAGTCAGTGGGTTTATATTGGTGAAATGAGAAACAGAATTTCACCTTGTGTATTTGATTGCTCTGTTTCTTGTGCAGCTTCTCCTAATTCAGCTTGCTGCTGCTCCAGCATTTTCCTGCCATGTGTCTGTGCATTTTCACATATCATAAAATCATGCCTCCCCTACTCTGTGCATTGTGCTACTCAACTTTCCTTCAAATCATTCACAGAATCCACTTCGTTTAAGTTAGCCTTCTCTTGCTGTTCTCCACCCTTGCCTTTTATGCCAGATATGAAGCCAAATCCTGACGCTACTGAAGTCATTTGAAATGGTGCCATTTGCTTCACTGAGATGACGACTGAGTTCACTGTCTACAGATTTAAATATTATGAATGGGGGGAAGTGGGGAATGAAGTGACACAAGAAAAGAATCATCGAGTTTGCTACACCCGCTGAACAGATCCTGTGAGCTCTCACTGTTGTGGTATGTGTCCTCCTGTGCTGCTGGTTTTTGTCACCCTTGCTGTGCTATGCTTAATTTAGACTAAATTCCTCACATCAGACTTTCTGTTCCATTTCTCCTTAATGTGGCATGCCCATCTGTGGCACTGTGCCAGTGTAGTAACACAAGGAGAAGATGAAGTCTTCTGAGAATTTTTCCCACTTTAAGCAATTTAAAAAAATAATAATAAATAAATCACCTTCTCATAGTACCAAACAGGAAATCTCTGAGCAGTGGTCAGGATCTCAGTGGAAAGTCTAGCTTCACTGCGTGATGTGACACGCAGTGACCACAGTAAGGGGCAGGACAGAGGCCTGTGGAGGAACATTTTGTATCTGTGGCAGGCTGAGGGGTATTAATCCTTAAAATTCTTTGTATGGGCAGAAGTACCCTTCTTTTAAAAATATAATCACGGAAATTACCTTGGTAGAGTCCTCACCAATTACTCACCCCTGTGCTGTGTTATGGGAGAGGACAAGCAGCAGTCCTGTGTTTTCTCTTGTGGTACTATGTATGGTCTGCTAAACCCCATCAGCCTCTCAGATGAATCCTTAAAGGCCTAAGCATTCCCAGTGACAGAATGTTTTAGAGTAGCTGTTGTACTGCGGAGACCATTGGGTTTGGTCCAGGCGATGCTAATGATGTGTTGAGTAGAGGTTATGTCCGAAATGAAGCAGGCAAGAAGTGCTCTGTGCAGCTGGAGCTCAGACTGGAGCTCAGACTGGGGAGTGAAGCAGACTGTTTCTGGGGAGCTGCATGACTCTGCTGGTCACCCTGTTGTTCATTAGTAAGTGGCCAATGGCCTTTGTGAGATACAGAGCCATGTATTCCAGTTAGATAGAACTCTGATACTGCCTAATAGCCAGTGGCACAATGGATTTGACTTTATTTTGCAGATGTCAAAAGCTAATTTCATTCTTACTGAAGTCACTGGCTAAACAAAGCCAACATTCCTCTCTGATGTGTATGAGATTACTTTTTCCCTCCTCCTTTTTCTTTCTCTTCTCAAAGTCCACTTTAAAGCACAGAAGACCTGATTCTCCTCTTGCTACAGGTTTAATTCCTACTTCACTGCTCTTGGTTTAGAGAAGTGATAAAAGAAAACCAGAGTCTCTTTTATGTCATGTGACAAGCCAGTGGTGGCGTGGTGCACCGGGAGAGCTGCTCTGAGCTTCAGCTAGCAGTGAAGGTCTGTCTGTCTTGCTGCATCTGTTTCTTTAATACTTGAACAGGACTCTTTTGAGACCCTGGCACTCCTTAATTAACCTGTTACTCCAGGGAGCAGAAAAAACCTCAACAGAAAAAAAACTGGGATGGGAATCTAATCTGGCTTTCCTGGATGACAGGACACAGCACAAGGCTGACCAAAGGAATACGTATTTAAACAAAATGTTTCACATTTACATGTTAAACCTCAAGTGACTGTCTTGTGTTCCTTAAGAATCTACTTTGTAATTGACCAATTTCCCATATTTTGCTAAGGCAAGTGAAAGAGCATATATGAGAGAGCACAATCATTCATCTGTTCCTGCAATTATTCCTTCTATCCTGTCTTTTCTGTACTAGAAATCCTCCTCTGTCCCACTCCCAGACAACTTTCTCAGAATAGAAACCTTCTGTTCTGACCATTCTTAGTGTCCTGTAGTCAAAGAAGTAATGGTGGGAAGTGGGTTTAGGCAGGAATCTCAGAGCATCTCCTGTAAGCATAAAGATGCTCATGAGAATAGTGGGAAAGGGAGTCTGTGGTCAGAGATCTACAGCAGGAAGACCCTCTGCCTCACACTGTCCTCTAAGGATGCGGGTGAAAGTTTTGTATGGCTGATTTGGAATTCATGTTTCTCCATATGATGGGCTCATGCGTACCTGAGAAACAGCTTCACTCACTGTCCTTAGGATCTCCACTAGAACAAAAGGTATCACAAGAGTAAGTGAAGACTTTAAACCTGGCTGGGATGTCCTGCTGTGGTTGTGTACGAGATGATAAGTTTTACTGAGAGCCAGCTACAAGCTCCAGAACATGTTTGAGCCAAGGATAAGAACAGCCGCTGTGGGAGTTACAGTAAATGCGAAACACAGGCTTGCTCATTGCTTCAGTCGCTTATGAACAGTGAGTAGTCCATTCATTTAACTCTCTTAACAGGTGTCTCTTTTCTTGTAAGAGATGAGAAATTCATGTTTTCAAGTATGTAGCTCTGTTACCATGCTTTCAGCTAGTATTTCAGCTAATATAACTACTCTGATACTCTGCAAAACATGTGATGAAGTCTTGCACCTTGATTTTTTTTTCCTAAGGTCATCTGCCACTTTAATTTCTCACAACTTTATTTTTCCTGCTAGAAAAGGTACCTAACAGTTTCACTGTGTGAAACCTCTTTGTTTTGTTCCTATAAAACAGGATTTTATCCAAACAATATTTAACCAGAAAGCTCATCTTCGACATAACTCTGACTTCACTGGAATTACAGCAGAAACAAATTTTGTCTCTAGAAACCAAATAATGGATCAAAGATTTATAGTTATATCTTGTACCCTGTGGTCCTGTAAAAGTTTTCCACATCAGAGGCAAGGTCTTCATTAGGATAAATGAGATAATACACTTCAGGCTTGTAGTAGCCATGTAGGTTTTTTCTCTCCCCATTTTTAAACACATTAAAGTGAAGTCAGTTCTTGCTGCTGGATTTTCAGATCACTGGCTTAAATTTCCTTCCTGATGAGCATGTTCAATATTGTCAATAGTAATGGACACTTTCCCGCAGGCTGTCCTGCTCATCTCCAATACTAGGCCTCGAACATGTGAGTTAACTGGATCCTTCTTATCCTTTCAGTTAGAAAGTAAAATGTAAGCAGTTGGTTTAAGGTGAATCAATATATTACCTATCTAAAGCAAAATAAAGCCATATAGAAAGACACTGTGTTAAATGCATACATGTTTTAACCAGTGTAGTTAGTTAAGAAATGGACACCTGGGTCGGAGCAATCCCAGGCACAGCTACAGGTTGGGCAGAGAAGAGATTCAGAGCAGCCCTGTGGAGAAGG
>JANRGW010030693.1:54473-74442 GCA_024733675.1 Psilopsiagon aymara | reverse complement strand
GGGTGGTGAGGCACTGGAATGGGTTGCCCAGGGAAGCTGTGAATGCTCCATCCCTGGTGGTGCTCAAGGCCAGGTTGTACAGAGCCTTGGGTGACGTGGTTTAATATGAGTTGTTCCTGCCCATGACAGGAAGGTTGGAACTGGGTGATTTTAAGGTTCATTCCAAGCCTAACTATTCTATAATTGTAAGATTCTACATAAGAATGGATACAAATGGTATTTTATAGTATCTACTAACTTCATAGAATCCCAGAATCATAGAATGGTTTGGACTAGAAAGAACACCACAGCAAAGAACTTCTTCCTCATATCCAATTTAAACTCTCCCTGTTTAAATTTGAACTTCCAACCCTTTCTCTTTTCACTACAGTCCCTAAAGAAAAGTCCCTCCTGCATCCTTATAAGGCATCCTTATAAGGCCCCTTCAGATATTGGAAGGCTGCTCTGAGGTCTCCATGGAGCCTTCTCTTCTCCAGGCTGAACAGCCCCAACTTATTTATCCTATCTTCATACGGGAGGTGCTCCAGTCCCATGATCATCCTCGTGGGCCTCATCTGGACTTGTTCCAACAGTTGCATGTCCTTTTTGTGTTGAGGACACCAGAACTGCACACAGTACTCCAAGTGAGGTCTTATGAGAGCAGAGTAGAGGGGCAGGATCACCTCCTTTTACCTGCTGGTTGCGCCCCTTTTGATGCAGCCCAGGATACAGTTGGCTTTCTGGGCTGCAAGTGCACATTGCAGGCTCATGTTCATTTTTTCATCCACCAACACCCCCAAGACCTTCTCCGTAGGGCTGCTCTCAATCTCTTCTCTGCCCAACCTGGAGCTGTGCCTGGGATTACCCTGACCCAGCTGTAGGACCTTGCACTTGTCATGGTTAAACTTCACCAGATTGGCATCAGCCCACCTCACAAGCATGTCAAGGTCCGTCTGAATGGCATTCCTTCTCTCCAGTGTATCGACCGAACCACCCAGCTTGGTGTCATCGGCAAACTTGCTGAGGGCGCACTCATGTCACCTTACAAAGATGTTGAACAAGACCGGTCCCAGCACCAGTCTCTGGGGGACATCACTCATTACTGGTCTCCAGCTGCACATTAAGCCATTGTCCACAACTCTTTGCATGCGGCCATCCAGCCAGTTCTTTATCCACTGAGTGGTCCACCTATCAGATTGATGTCTCTCCAATTTAGAAACAGGGATGTTGTGGGACAGTGTCAAACGCTTTGCACAAGTCCAGGTAGATGACATCAACTGCTCTCACCCTCTCCATCAGTTCCATAGCCCCCTCATAGAAGGCCACCAGATTGGTGAGGTCTAACTTTCCCGTTAGTGAGGCCATGCTGGCTGTCACCAACCACCTTGTTGTTCTTCATGTGCCTCAGCATGCCTTCCAGGGGAATCCGCTCCAAGATGTTGCCAGGCACAGAGGTGACGCTGACTGCTTTGTAGTTCCCCGGCTCATCCATTTTCCCCTTCTTGAAAATGGGGGTTATATTTCCCTTTTTCCAGTCATCGGGGACTTCACCTGTTTGTCAGGATTTTTCAGATGTGATTGACAGTGGCTTAGCAACTTCATTTGCAGCTCTTTCAGGACCAGTGGATGGATTTCATCAGGTCCCATGGACTTGTGTACATTCGGCTTCCTAAGATGGTCTTGAATCAGATCCTCTCCTACAGTGGGCCCAAGGTCTCCATTCTCACAATCCCTGCATCTGCCTTCCAAGACTTGGGTGGTGTGGTCAGAGCATTTGCCAGTGAAGATCAATGCAAAGAAGTCGTTAAGAATATCATCCTTCTCCAAATCCAGGGTAGGCAGTTCTCCTGATAGCTTCCAGAGAGAGCCCATATTGTCCCTAGTCTGTCTTTTATTTGCAATGTGTCTACAGTATCCCTTCCTGTTATTTTTCACATACCTAGCTAAGTTTACATATCTGTAGCCAGTTTAATTCTATCTGGGTCTTAGGTTTCCTAACCTGGTTCCTAGCTTCCCACAGACCATCCCTGTATTCTTCCCAGGCTGCCTGTCCTTGCTTCCACCTTTTATAAGACTCTTTTTTCCTTCAGATTTTCCTTAGCAGCTCCTTATCCATCCATGGAGGTCTCCTGCCCCTCCAGCTGCACTTCCTTCTAGTTGGGATTCAACACTCCTGAGCTTGTAGCAGGTGATCCTTGAATATCAACCAACAGTCTTTGGTCCCCTTGTCCTCTAGAGCTATTTCTCATTGTAACCTTACTAAGCAGGCTCCTGAAGAGGCCAGAGTCTGCTCTCTTGAAGTCCAGGGCAGTGAGCTTGCTGCACGCTCTTCTCACTGTCCTGAGGATCTCAAATTCAATCATCTCATGATCACTGCAATCAAGGCTGCCCTGGATTATCACATTTCGAACCAGCCCTTCCCTGTTGGTGAGCACGAGGTCAAGCATGGCGCCTCTCCTTGTCGGCTCCTCTATTACTTGCAGACGGAAGTTGTCTTCCACACAATCGAGGAACTTCCTGGATTGCTTGTGCCAGGCTGTACCATCCCTCCAACAGATATCAGGGTGGCTGAAGTCACCCATGAGAACAAGGACCTGCGAGCATGAGGCTATTCCTATCTGTCTATAGAGCGCTTCATCCACCAAGTCCTCTTGGTCAGGCAGTCTGTAACAGATCCCCACAGTTATGTCTCCCATTGCTGTTCTCCCTTTAACCCTGGCCCACAAGCTCTCTGTCGACTGCTCACCTGTCCCCAGACAGATTTCCCTACTCTCCAGCCTATCAATAAGGTAAATAGCAACTCCCCCTCCCCGTCTGCCAGGCCTGTCTTTCCTAAAGAGCCTGTAACCTTCCATTCCAACACACCAGTCATAGGAGCCATCCCACCGTGTTTCTGTGATGGTTGTGATATCATACCCCCATAAACATGTACGCATCTCTAATTCCTCTTTTTTGTTCCCCATGCTTTGGGCATTTGTACAGAGGCATCTGAGCCGAGCTTCAAATGAAGCCTGCTCATTAGCTGGGGCAGCTGGAATATCTATATTGCTCTAAGCATTAATTATAGGTGCTGCACACCACAGCAACATGACTAGAAACCCTGTACTACCTTTGAAATTAAGATTGATTTTTCAAGAGATTATAGTTTTTCCTACTGTGAAAAATGTTGCTTTTCTTGGTAAACTGGCTTTGCCTGTTGATTGTTTTGGTATCAATTACCTTTATTGTTTAGGACATTTATTTTCTATCCTGTAACTGATAGTTCAGTTGAAAATTTTAAATGGGAAGTATATTCAGGTTAAAAGTATGTTTATTCCTTGGAATGGGCTAAGTTAAACAGCATATTGTCTATGTCCCAAAATTTTTTATATTCATATTTCATTTATATTAATTATTAACTTTAAAATGAGTTTGAATAGTATCAGGAGCCTTCCAGTTGGGATTAAAAGTACAACCTCCCATTTGGTGCAACCCATTTAAGGGAACCAGGGTATGACATTCATTTATATTGTCACTTAGGTGCTGGGGATTTAGAGCGACCTCTTTTAGAATCAACTGGAGGGGACACCGTGCACGACCTCGGAGAGGTATGTCTGGATGACTGTATTCAGGGATGCATTTTTAGACATACTCAAGCAATGTTTCCTAACTGAGTTCAATACAGGTACAAGGGTGAAGCAAAGGTGTTTGGAGCATATGAATAATTGAATTAAAAGTTAGAATTCTTTCCTATGGTGTGTGTATCCCCGGAGACAGAAGAATTATGTACACTCTGTGTATGCCTATTCCAAATACTTTCATACAGCATAAATTCTGTCCATTTGTGTTATAAAATGATAAAACATTCTGGTCTCTTGTTGGTTTCTTTTGCATAATTCAACTTCATGCTCTGATTCTTTGTCATTCTTCATGGAACTTCATTTTGTAACCAACTAAGCATTAAAACGTAATTCTGATAGATAAGATATTCTAAATGTATATTAATATTTTTTTATCACATACTCCTGTTAGTAGTCATCACACACCAGTGAGTGACGCATCCCAGTGGCTCAGCAGTGTACTTAAGAATGTGTTATGCTTTAAACACTCCAAGAGACCCAGAATAGATAAGCATGAACTTGAATTTCATGCAGAATCAGGATCATAATCATGCTTACTTTAAATGAAGTTGTGTTCTCACCTGTTCTGCTGTATAAGTATTAATTGTCCATGAAATCTTTCTGCTTTCCTCAGTGTGCTTCCGCATAAGTGTCTTGCATCAATTCATAAGATGTTGTTTGTACTGCTTCCTCATAAATTCAAGGTAATTTTCTTGATCAGTAATAGCTTCTTTATACAGTTCCTGCCTTCTGTTTAACCAAGATCAACTACATTTGCAAAGGGTCTGCTTGACTGAGCAATTTCTTTTCATACCATTTACAGACTTCATGTTTTCAGACTCGATGGGTTCATCCTTGTCACTCATCTGCGTTTACACATTTTAACCTTATGTGTGCTATGTAATTTCTAGCAGGAAGATGTTACTGCGCCCCCATAACTCCAGCTTGCATGTATAAAGCTTAAAATTCTGTTAATATTTAAAGTTTGCCATGTATTTGATAATTAAGGGTTTATAACTTGGGTTTTAGAAACTCCTTTGCAGGTTCACATGAGAAGCATGTTGCTTTAATTTACATTTACCTAATATTTGAGAAATCAAAATTAAAATTGGGGATGACCAACTGAAGTCACCTAAGTAACCAGCTGGGATTTGGAAATGCTCTTGATGGAAATGCATGTATGAACGTGACCTTTGATGTTTACTGTAATATATTTGAAAGCAGTAAGAATTAGAACTGTGATGCTCATTTGGGGAAGCAGTTAAACAGTGCTTCTTTGGACATCTGTCTCTCAAGTATTATTTTCTACACATCATCAAGAGAAGACATTTAGACAAATGCACAAATTGGATGGAATATTCCTTTTCCATAAGTATCATAACTCTAAGTGCCTTTTTGATAGAGTTATTTATAGAGAGCTCCCCACCACTTCAACTTTTGCGTGAACAGAAGAAAAAATAGAAATCAGTAATCACCCTCTTTAATATGGGGTTAAGAGTTCACTCACAGAACATGATTTCTAGCAAAATCTATTTAACTAAGTCAAAAGGAATAGAATTTGATGTTACAGCTTAAAAATTACTACAAGCTGTGCTATTTTCTCTTTCTTGTACAAGATGCCCTCATTAACTTCACTGTCGCAAAGATACATAGCATACAGTTCATACCTCTTTAGCTATATGAAATATATATATGAAGAATGTCTTTTCTTCTTACACCCATTTTAATTTAAAGTATTTAGTCAATCAGTTATGCATCTGTGTATGTGTGGCTCATACAGTGCTCCTACTAGCACAGTTTTGAGAAGGTTTGAGACTGGAAGTATGGCAGAAGTTCTGTTCCAGTAGTTGTTGTCAGCAAAACACCAGTGTGGCTTTACCACACTCAGAAGAGCTTACTAGTGACTGACAACTGACTGCTTTCCTGGTCTCCCATTTGTCTCTGATGGCTGCTCTCAGGAAGATTGTTGTAAAATATTCAGTGCCCTGAGCAACGTGGGATTTATTCTAACTACACTGCTGAGACACAGAGGTCACTCAGATACCACATTTACAACTGAAGCATCCGGAATGCTGGAGCATCTGTCCTGCTAAGTTTGCAGGGGATTTCAGGCTGGAGAAGAGAAGGCTTGTTAAGGGGAGACCTCAGAGCAGCTTCAGTGCCTAAGGGTGCAAACAAAAAATCTGGAGCTGGGCTTTTGACAGGGCCTGTAGGGACAGAACAAGGGGGAATGGCTTTAACCTGCCAGAGAGGAGAGTGCTGAGGTGCTGGCACAGGGTGCCCAGGGAAGCCCTGATTGCCCATCCCCGACAGTGCTCAAGGCCAGGTTGAACAGGGCTTGGAGCAACCTGCTGTAGTGGAAGATGTCCCTGCCTGTGGCAGGGGGTTGGAACTGGAGGAGTTTTAAGGTCCCTTCCAACCCAAAATTCTGTGATTCTATAATTCTCTGATTCCAGAGAAATATAAGAAGATCACAAAGCTGGATGTACCAGGGCTCTAATCTTTGCTAGATTATAGTTATCAAACATAAAATCTGTTTTTGAATATACAGATGATAATTCAGTTCACAAGAACACCACCTAGCATCTCTTCAAAGATTCAGCATCAAAATTCAGCCTTGAAAATTTAAATCCAGTGAGAAAGCCCAATACTTCCAGTATTCCTATACTTTTAATGACAGATATGGTCATTTCAAGCAGACTATAAACTTTTCACAACGGAGGTCCAGGAAGGAGTGTAGCTGAAGCAGAAGTCTTATAATCTCTTACAAACATTGCGGGCACATGGACCCATCTGATCTTATGTTTGCCATTACTAAAAGAGCAGAGATGTTAAATGATCGTGTTTTAGTAATCTGTCACACATAGCATGAACAAAACTGATTAAGTTGAACATATGCATGGAATTTTAAAAAGGATAAAAGTACTGATTGACATTAGATAAGAAAATGCTAATGTGCTAAATTCAGTGATTGGAAAATGAAAACTGGGTATGTTCCAGAGCACTGATGCTGTTGCCTTGGGTAGTAGCAACGTGATTAACTAATTTTTTTTTTTTATTGCCTATCATTGATATTAATTTCCTGATATTTTAATGAGATTCCATCGTTGTAATTTACTGTTATACTATTCATTGTCTGAAACTTTATTCCCTGTAAAAAGTAAAACATAATTAGATAGATTTCAATCAATTTTATTTAGTAGTTAATTGTGTTTGAACCTGTGTTTGCTTGCAATAGGAGATTAAGTCAGGGCTGGCTTCCATAGTAGTGGAGATTCTTACATTTTTCCTTTCTGTGACCTTTTAATTAAAATTTGTTGTTTGTTGCTGTTTTTATTTTGACTGACTTTATGAACTCCATGTTCACTGTTGATTTGACTGGATGCCTGGCAGCATATTTTCCTTCTGATGACAAAGGATGTATATCCTGTTAGGTACTGCTGTGAGGTTCCCAATATCTTAACATTGTGTCATACTGGATTCGATAGTCATTTATTCAGTGCTACTACTTCTGTCACCTCAGTGAGCTTATGTGTTCTTTTCACGCCTCTTACAGGCATAGGTTGTAATACGTCAGCAATGTGAATGGGCACAGTAAGAAATGGTAGTTGTCTGGTTTTCTTAACTCTAATAAACTGCTTTAAAGTAAATAAAGACACAGCCTTTGACCTAAATCCTTTGTTTAACCGTTGAACTGAAAGTCAGAAACTGTTGGTACTGTTCTGACCCTTTCTATTATTGATTACTCATTGCGTAGTCTCAGACAAATTTATTTGACCTGCTTGTATCTCAGGTTGTCTTTCTGCAAAACTAAGATAATAAAATATAATTAATATATAGGAGTGATAAAAATTAGTTGCTGATTGTTTGCTAAGATGTGTGAAATATACAGAGCTATGAAAATGAAAACTAGCCATCTTCATAACTCAAAAGAGCAAAAAATTATTGTGTAAGGTTTAGTCCAAGAAAGAGGAAAATATTGGACTAGTGATGAGAAGCCAAACAAGAGAATGGTAAATAAATGGCCAGAAAGGTGGTTGTCACACGTATTGTGAGAAAAGGTCACCAAGGAGAACCAGTAAAAATTACAGAGTATTCTGGCTGTTGTGGTTTAGCCCCAGTCAGCAACAAAATGCCATGCAGGTGCTCATTCACTTCCATCTCATCTCATGGATGGGGTTCTCAGACCAAAGCCAAAACATAGCACTGCACCAGTTACTGGGAAGAAAATTAACCCAGCTAAAACTAGGATATTGGCAAACTCTGTATCTGCAGGCACAACATATACACATCTGAAATATAAATTCATAGGGTGTTTAAAATCAGGCTTATTGCAATTGTTAATATCTTGTCTGGTGTCTATTTTGGAAACACTGGGCTATATGTGCATTTTTGATGGATCTAACCACAAATTTTCCTGTAATTGCAATTAGTGTGTTGGGGCCACAAGGCACGTTCGATACAATTTTTATTCGCATTGTAACTTTCAGATGGTAAGAGAATTTGGGTGACATTAGTTTTCAGAAATGCTTTTACATATTCTTGTTTCATCTGAAACCCGTAGACCCTTTTAAAGAGATACTTTTAAACAATAACAAAGACAAAATGACAATTGGAAAGTGGTTTTGAGGTTGTTAAGCTCAGTGAATTTTTGCCAGAAACAAACTTCAATTGTCAGAGAACAACATTGGCTTAAATAAGGGTTCAGCAGTTCTTAATTCAGCTCATACTTTTCATGCAGATGCTAGGAGTTTCCTTAGTAAATTTAACTAATCTGTGCCCAAATATTCCTCTAGAAAATGTATATTGGATATACTCCATGCATGTATGCATATAATATTTACAAACATAATGTCTCTACATAGGTATATATATAATATATGTATATATAATGATGTACAAACTGCAGCACAAACACCGGAATTCAGTGACTGAATGCATGTCACTATATAGTTCTGTGACATGTTACATGTTTACATGTGTTGCAAAGCATGTTGGAACAAGAGGAATTCCTGTTTGACAGGGAGGAAAAAATTCTCCATGAAACATTAGCACTGGAAATGGGCCCCAGAAATTCACACCTTGGAGTTTTTGTACTCAAACTCAGAAGTTTCTTCTCCAGCTTTTGTAATTGGTTCCGCTCTAATGCAGAATTAGTGTTGTACCTGCCTTTAAATAAGTCTTATTCTAATTCATGAAGATTCTTTGCTTCACAGTCTTTAAAGTAAGCCGACCCTGCCGTGGTCACAGGACTGTACAGAGGAAAGAGAGTTAGTGAACCACAGAATCAAGATCAGAGGTCTTGGAGGTTTACAGTCTCTACTGCACCAAAATGTCTCTGTAGCGAAGACTAAATAGGGATGCTCAAGCTAAAGCAAAAACACAGTATGGATAGTGTAAATGTGACATTTTTCTCAATGAGGTATTTGAATTCAGTTTGGAAAGATGAACTATATTTTAACATTTATTTTAAAAGCTGGGAAAAAAAAAACAACAACTTTAAGATGAGCTAAAATAAAGCCATTTGTTAATGATAAGAAACTGTATTAGTCTAAGTATATAAATGATGTTTACCACACTTTTTAATCTGATGTCCTCACCGTGCAAGGATTATTTCTGCTGCTCATCACTGAAATGTTTACCTCTCTGCTGTATTGTCACTCCTCAGCCCCTGGTAGTGATTGTCACAGGTTTATATGTCACAGGCATTTAAAATTTTGGCTCACGTTCTAGAACTTGAACTAGCTGCCCATATTAATCAACAGTGAAACATTGCTACTACTTATTTCTGCTCAATGGAACAGCCGTGGTAGTTGCAGGAAGATACTCAATCCTGACCTTTTAAATAGATTATTCATGGTAACAGAAGGAATAGTGCAACCTGCAAGCAGGTGACTATAGGTTTCACATTTACACAATTTCACTAAAATATATTTGCTCATTTAAGATGAAAATGTGTTGATTTAATAGCAATAATAAATATTTAAAGAACTTTTCAACTTCACCTAAATCATGGACAAATTATTATGGACGTCTGGTCTTTCATAGTAAAAATTTCATATGCTGCTACCCAAATGCAAAATATGATGGTAAGTTAAAAGCTAAATGAATTTATACAAGACTGTAATACTAAATAATATTTAATCTGTAAGTGTCCATGATTGCACAGTATTTGTGCTGGAGATGGTTTGATATTCTCATAGTTGGAATAAAGAAGTACAAAACATAAGCATTTTGAATGTAATTGCTAACAAGGCAATAACAAAACTTCAGGAGAAATACTTTGGAATATAACATCTGGGGAAATACATATTCAGAAAGATGGAGATATAAATGCAAGTTTCAGTATCATATTCCTCTCTATCTTGGATAAAATCATGCTGATAATAGTGGAGATAGTGGATGATGTGGGAGAATTACTCCAGGATGAGATACTAAACAAATTGGAACAACATATTTAAGCAGAAATATTCTGATTGCTTACTGCAGTTTTATGCTATTGGAAAGAGCCTGGTCATTTCAGCACCAGACTTAGCACATAAAATTTTATTGGAGGTTTTTATACAGCTGGTGTTAAAAAGGGAGAGAATTTATTGAAACCAATGAAGTATACTCCTCTGGATGGCTTTTTTCCCCCTCATATACACCGGTTTTACATCATCGTAATTCCACAGATGTCAGTGGGGTTATTCTTGATTTCCACTAGGATGAAAAAAAGAAGACTCTTGCTCCTTTCTTTCTTGTCTGTATTTTTATATAGCTGCAGAATTTTTGTGATTCAAAAAGACACAATGGAACAGAACAGTGCAAGGATTTTTGTTTGTTCCTTTACTCTCACATTAAAAAATAATGGGGGTTTATGGCTTTTTTTTTTTTTTTTTTTGGAGGGGGAGTCAAGAATCTAAACCAACTAATCTCCTTGTTTAGCTTTTTGGGTTTTGTCCCATTTTAGCCCTGAGCAGAAAAGAGACCATCCTAAAGAAAGAAACAGATTTAATGTACATGCCTTAGCATAACTCTGAAAATGCAGATTAGGTCTCCCAAGCTGCAGATGGTTTAGTCACTTGAAAATAAGTGTTATGTGTTGAACTGATTTAATATTTGTGACTTAGTATCGAGTTCTGAAGACCTTCAGGACACGTAGCATTGATTTTCAGATACGGCAAACATTCAAAGAAGAGCTGCGAAGATGAAAGGAATTAAATTATTCTCTATATCCACTGAGTATAGAGTAAGATGCCATAGACTTTTCATGTTTACTTTAAATCCACAGGTTAAGTAGATTGAAGCACTGATCTGATAGCGTTAAACGGGTGTAGAACCTGGTCATTTGATGCTTTCAAGATTTAAACATTTACCAGAACCATTGTAAGTAGCATAGATGCTGACTTAGCTAGAAGCATAGAATCATCTAAGTTGGAAATGATCTTTAAGATCAAGTCCAGCTGTTACGCCGTCGCTACCAAGGCCACTACTATCTCATGTCACTAAATGCCTCATCTACACTGTTCCTGAACACTTCTAGGGATGGCGGTTCGTAATTTCCCTGGGCAACCTGTTCCAATGCCTGACCACGCTCTCTGTGAAGAAATTATTCCCAGTATCCAATCTAAAACCTCCTCTGGCGCGGCTTAAGGCTGTTTCCTATTTACTGGTTGTGGTGCTAAAATTTCATGATCTTTTTCTTGAGTTATGGCAAATACTTTCTTGTCTTTTAGAACTCCTGATTTAGTTGTTTTTTTCCCCAAAAAATGTTGTCAGAGGTGCATGTAATATATTACCGCTACTGATACAGAACACTACATCTTGCTTCTGTGAGAATACATAAGTGTACTTTCATCTGGGACAGCTTGCAGGGACAAACAGTTCAAATGGAGGACCCCAGAGAGAAATAAGGAGAAAACATTGAAAAAATAAACTGGTTTGTAATAGTATTTGTTACTGTGGAGTTTTTTGGGAAGAGTCCAGAACAAGTCAAGGTTTTTGCTACTTTTTCCCCCATCGCTATTTTCAAATAGCATCATTCAGCTATTACTGTCACTAATAAGCCAGCATAAAGACATCATAATGTCATTTAATTTGAAGTTTTTGACAGATTAATTCTTTTGGTGATGAGTTTGGATGGTTTTGGTTGTTTTTTTTTTTTTTTTTTTTTTGTTTTTTTTTTGGTTTTTTTTTTTTTTTTTTTCAGAATTGCTCCACATTAAAAGAATAGGGTTTTTCTTATGTATTTTGGGGTTTTTTCAAAGAGTTCAGGATTTATTTGGCAGATTTTTGTAGATAAAAACTGATTAAATGATTAAATTTGCATACAAGTGTCATAATTTAGTTGCAGTTAATAGCTAAATAGGCAAGTTGGTCTCAAGGTACCCACGGGTATCAGACAGGTGCATGGATCCATGTCACTGATCTTGAAACTGTCGTTCTTGTCCCACAAAGGGACTGTCTAGCTGCGGCAAAGGGGAAATGGAAGAATGTGTTGAGGTCTTTCTTCCTCTTGCCCTCTCCGCTCCACTTAACTGCACCCCCAATTCTTCAGGATTCATTGAATTTGGGTCAGGACTAGGGAGTGCACTGGAAGCACAGATGGGAAATTAAGTACTTTGTTCTCTGTGTTTCTTGATGCTTTATCACTGAGAAAGAAAAGCTGTATAGCCAGAGACAGCATATATAATGCCCACTAGAAAAAAAAATGTCTGATCAGCTGCAATCGTATATGAATTTCTCTTTTCCTTTTCTCCCTGGAGAAAAATGTTTTCATTAATTTCACTTACAAAATTTATATGGGGTCCTTTGTTAAGAGTTGTGCCATTTGCTGAGAGGATAGAGCAGTTTGGGGACTTGATTTTAAGTCCAAGCAGTTCCACAGCTTGTTCAAGGTACATTTCTCTCTGTTCCCTGAAGGCTTTGGAGCAGTGGCAGTTCTGAACTTAATGTTCAAAGCTGTACCTTCCCGCTTTAACCATTGTATTCCCTACTGCTTCTCCTACCGAAATATCTCATGGAAGTGAAAAGTCCACTCATCCTGCTCTAAAATAAAACCAAAGGATGACTCACATGGAAAGGATTATGATTGCTCTAAGTGACTGTTTCCATATCAAGCAATTTCTAGTATCAATATGTCTTAACAAAAGCATGTTCTGCCCTGAATTAGATATGTACAGTATTCTTCACACACTAGTATGTCATCAGACAGATGAAATTTCTTAAAACATCTCTGTGTTTACTTTGACATTCCTGTGGCACTGATTTGCCTGCAATGACTGATAAAACAGGCATTCAGGTCCCAGCCCTGCAGTGGACAAACACCTTTCTTGCTGTGCTCCTTTTGCAATGCAGCTTCCCCACCACTGCTTGAATAATAGGTGAAGGTGTGCGAACTCAGTGAGTCTGCAGTGACTGGTGTGTCATGCATCAAAACTACATCTAGGACTAGCTTCACTGTCTGAAGCTGGCTCCAGACTGTCTCACTTTGTTTATAGTTGTGAAGGACTCGGCATTCAAATCCTGAGTTCTTAGTACCCAGGCAAAGACAATATTTATTTCACTTTTCTCCCTTCTGTTCATACACTGTCATGCAAAAGAATAGTGGTATCAATTTGCATTTATACACACTTCTTCGACAGCAAATTAACATACTAATCAGATTAATGTTCCATATTTATAGATCTATCAAGGAAACTTCTAAATCAGCAGTGGGGAAGCCCAGACCTCACTGCATTAGCAATTTGCCAAAAGCCTAAGGCCTGCACAGAATTTGCGTCTTACAATATGTTTAATTAAAACAAACACATGTATCTATGGTATTTTCTGCTATTTGCACCTAACCTGACAGCTGAATGGTAACTATTAGGGTTTCCCAGGTTTTCTCATCCCCTCCCCTGCTTTGTGTGTATGAGCTCTTAGAACCAAAGGCACAGTTTGGAAGATTTGAGCAGGCAAATACTTATGTTCAGGGTACTGGCAGAGAGAGAAAACTCAGGTCCTATTTCTCAGTGTAAACCTCATTTGATGACTTGAAAAATTCACCTAATCTGTAAGAATGTGAAAGATATTTGTTTCATGTGACTATCTTAAGCCAAATTGACTCAACAATATATGCATAGTTTTCAATTGAAATGCATTGATTTAAATGGCAAATTGGGGTGAGTTTGTTCTTACTAGATACTCAATCTCATCCTGTGGTCAAATTTGTTTCCGTCCTTGATTTTCCAGCTAGCCTCAATGAATTTGCCACCTTTTAAGATGTAGTATGGCATTAAAATGGAGCTTTAAGTAGCAGAACATTTGAAATCACAGGAAGTGGAATCCAAGAGTAATTCATATTACCTCCCTGGACACTGATATTCAGAGTGGACAAATATTCTTTGGAGATGTCTGTCTTACCATAGTTATAAAGCTGGTTTAGGATATTAGATTAGACAGATGGATTAAATATACTAATGTATAGAAGCCACCTCTGACCCAGGAAGTCTGAGCTGGAAATGGTGTGCAACTGACAGCACACAGCATATTGGTTTATTTTCTACCAGTGTTTCTCTTTCAGAATCCATTTTTGGCCGTGGAGAAGAGACAGATTGCTGAACTAGGCAGGTCATCTCAAGTCCTTATTAACTTTTAGGTGGCAGAAATTTGCTGGTATAATTTGGACATTTAGCCTGGAATACTATAAAAGTGAACTGAAGATTCAGCCATATGAGTTCTGTCAGGAACCAAACACGTTCTTGACTGAATCAAGTTTCACTGGAATGACTTGGATAGGAATAGAACATCTAAGTCTTCTCTGCCCAAAGTCTTGTACTTGTTAGATTCAAGTCTACTTGGGAATGATCTGCATCTCAATCAAATTCTTTTTCTGAACTAAGTGTGAAGGAAATATTGTGTGCTACTTACAAGAACTCTTGTGACCACATTTGTACTGCACATTGAAATGTCAATCCCCAACTACTGTTCTATGAAATTTCCATCTTATCCAGAACAATATCCATCTTTAACCAGTCTTTTTTTTACTCAAGTGACTTTCCTTACTTTCATGTTAAAATAACCAGAAACCATCTTACCACTCATATGCTGTTTCATATCTAGAAGTCACCCACATATGATGACATAATTCACAAGTTAGCATCCCTGCACTACATTGTAGTGCTTCATGTTATCATGATGCATTGCTCTTTGAAAATGTACCTACAACTTCCCTATCTATATTTCTGCCTGTCCTCCATGAAGAGAAGAATATTTCATGAGATATCCTCCTGATCATGTTGCCTGCTGAAATTTAATCACAATTGTGACCCCGTGATCCTCCTGCCTCTTGTCAGCTCTTCTTTATTTCACCAGCTTTTACATAAATTCACAGATACCTTTCCTTTCTTTGAAACTTATTTAAGATTATGTGTCAGTCATTCTCTATTGTAAAAAATTGTAGTGCATGTAGTTACTAAACTTTTCTCCCTTTCATTTTGCCTATTCTCTTTAACTGTCAACATGTAGGAGATAAGAATGAACCCTTGATTTCAGCCATTGGTATGTTTTCATTAGAGCAAATCACTTGTATAGACAAGCAAAACCACATTCTGTCTCAACAGAACTTATTCTTGCTTAAAATTAAGGTTAGGCCTATCTGCCTGAATCATCTCAAAGGCTTACTGAGTTGAACCCAACTTCCTCCATCCTTAATACCAGAGCTCATACCGAGAGCTGTGACTGACTGTCTGGCTATACTCTTCTGTTGCTGCAGTGAGCTCAGCTGTCTGTGTTCCACCACTTTAATCATTCAGCCAATTTGACTGGGATATAATTGCTTAACACTGAGTTTTGGGTGTCTTCTTCCTTTCAAATGCCCAGATCCTCTTTCATTCCCTGAATGCCAGGGAATATTCCATTGTATTCAGAAAGAAAGTCACACCCGTAGACTAAACCACCAGTTTATTATCTGTAACCAGATGAAAAGCCACAATTCCATAGGTTAAAAGCAAAATGTGCCATAATCTGCTATCCTTGGGGTAAACACTATGAATATCAAGAGCCTGTGTTGCTATAAGATGGAGTCTTCATAAATATCAAGCGCATTGTTGTGCTCCTGTCCCTAGAAGAGCACAGCAAATTCACTTATCTGTTCCTAACCAGGAGAAGACTGAAAACTCAGAGAATCCACACAATAAAGTCATACAACCACAGACTGGTTTGGGTTGGAAGGGACCTTAAATCTCATCCAGCACGAATCCCCCTGCATAGGCAGGGACAGCTTCCACTAGACCTGATTTCTCCATCTCAGGATATAGGAATTTCAAAAGAATCCAAGAAACAGCAACAAGAACTTCTGTGAAGTTGTGTGCACGGTAGATACTTCAAGTGCACTCAATTATAACACATCCATGAACTGGCAGTGGAAAAATACGATTCCAGCAGCAGAGATGACTTGCAGCTGCAGCTAATAGAGTGAGGGATGTGAATACAGAGAGCACTTATATGATGAAGGCAAGACCAGCAATCAGTTGTATGCTTTAAAGCAAAAAAGCACAATCAATCTGACAGTGGGGGCCCATTGTTAACTGTGGCTTTCTGCTGACAGGAGCTGCACAGTGGAAGGGCCCTGTAAAAGAGCAGCCTTTCTCCCCAGCTCTACCACATTCTTCTGTGTTGCTTTTTTTTTCTTTACCCTTTTTTCCCCCTTGCTTTATATAGCTGAGATTTCCTCATAGGGGCTATTCTTCAGCATGGTTAAAATGCTAGAAGTTGCATTACCTTGCTTATGTTTTGTTCTGCCTTCACATCAGTAGTTCAGGTCACGGAAATGTCTTGCTGCAAGCTGTGGCTGACAGCCAAGAAAACAGGTTCAACTCTGTAACCTGCAACAGCATAATTCTGTTTGGGTAGACTGTATAGTAGCCAGATCAGCATGCAGTAGAGCAAAAGTCACAAGTGTACTTTTCCTAGGTTTTGGTATGTATGAGCTGAACAATACAAAGATCACTGTTCAGTTATATTAAGAAGAAAATGTTCCTTTTTTTCTTCCCCAATCAGCATTTTTTCTACCAAAACTCTCTTCCCCCCTGCCACTACCCCTCCATACCCCCATATAAAACCTTATATTAACATCCTTGGGGGAAACTAGCTCTTTATAGATGAGCTAGCTCTTCAGAATATTACAATTCTGTCCCTAATCATTGCATATTTCTCTGATTCCAAAGCCTTTGAAAGGTGCCTTTTCTTTTCTTCTGAAAAACCCATCATTTAGAAGTTTCTTATAGCCTCACTGTCTTTTAAGCAGTGTTCTGTCCCAAGCAACAATAGCTACCTGACTGGTACTAGCCTTCTTCTATGAAAAGCCTTGGCAGGTTTACATTAGTCCTGGTTCCATTTTTGCAGCACATCAAGGCATCCCAAATACTTACAGAAAAAATAATAATTAACTGATAACCCCTGAACTGAACATCTCTCTGTGCAATTTAAACATGGATAGTGATACAAAGAGAGGCTTGGCAGGAAAAGAAAGAGCACCTCACAACCTGGGAAATGGTTGTGCAAAGTTGAGAGCAGAGAGACAAGATCCTGATCTGTACTACATGGTCTGTGCAGTAACTTAAATTGTGGGTCTCTTCTCGCTAAAATTGATGGCAACAATCCAGAGTCTTAAATTGCAGCATCATGCAGTGTAGGGGAAAAAGGTATATGAAAAAAGCAGATGAGAACAACAAAATGATTTATTTTTAAAGTCAGATACTGCTGTTCTGATTTGATAAACTTCATCATCTGCTTTAGACTCAGTCATCTTGCAGTGGCACTGGTAGCTACACTGAATGCAAAGTGAGAATTACCTATTCATTGTTGCAGCAAGAACCTGAGGTGTTTTCCTGTACTGTATGTCTGGAGATGAGGAAGAGGGATTTAATTTCTCTTTGCATTTGAGGAGCCTACAAAACTCTGAAAGTCTTCATGCATCTGCCATGGAAAAACTATCCTTTAATAAGCACGTAAAGTGAAGTGCAGCCAGTTATAGGTGTACCTTCTTTGTTGTAAAATGCCCCGCAAGCTCTGAGGTAGACAGTGGAGGCAGTTTGCTTTGTTCGATGCATTGTGATTATCAGGCAGCTTATTTTCTGTCCTTCAGAGATCTGTCTCTGTACAAAAAGGAGACTAAAAGCAATGTAACTATGTGTAAAGAGGTGGTGTTCCTGAATCCTAGAAGCTATGCAGGCCCAGAAGGAAGGATGGATCAAAAATGGCAGTATCAATACCCCTATATGAATCTATGCATATCTCAAAACTCATCCAACTGCCCCCAGAAATGTACCCCAATTTAAAGCTACTGATGATTGATAATCTCACTTTAGAATGGCAGTTGAATATTACAAAGTTAAAGCCAAAATTAAATCCCCTTATTAAAACCTTTGATTAAAAGCAAAATCTGGGAAGTACAGAAGGTGATACCGCTGTGTCCTGTTTTATAGTCTGTCTCTAGACATCTGCTATTTGTCACTGCATGTGAGGACATTTGTTTTGACCTGTTACAACCATCCTCTGTTTCTCCTTTAGATTTATATCATAACTGTTTTGTTTAAATCATGACTGAAAATTAGGAATTTCAATAACAATGATTTCAGTAATTTTGCTCTTCAGGCACTTACAGGGGCCAGACTTCAGAAATCTGTATTTATTAGATGAATATGCAAAGACTTTGTTGCTTTTATATTGAACAGAAGAATTGCTTTAGGCATAAAAGGTGGAGAAAATTGTTTGACTTTTAATCCATATTTCCTTGCCTTTTTTGCTCTTGCAAACCATATCTAACTTTCTTTTCCTTGCAATTAACTATCTTGAACTGTCAGAGAAAACTCAAATTTCTTTTGTTCAACTAAATGGGTTTATGCTAAGTAAAATGATGGAATCCTTAAAGTAAATAGCATATGCCATTTGCATCTTGCATGCATTATTTGCACAACTGGATAGTTTGCATTAGTCTACTTGTAATGTGTACCTGAACATGGTTTGTATAGATTGAGGGAAAATTGAAATTCTTCAGGAATGATTGGTGCACCATAGATCAGTTAGAGGTCATTGTGTTATTTAGTATTTTATGGCGAATAAATCAGATGCTCACTTCAAAATCCCCTTTCATATGAGCTATAATACATTGAGTTCTTTATGGCAAAGGAGTGAATTTTTATGAACTGAAACTGAACCACATTATGCTGTAGAGTAATGGGGCAGCTACATGTGTAATGAGTAGGACATCACTCACTTTTTTGTATTCTCTGCATCACACTGAGAGCACAAAAAGTCTGAACCAAGTAGATTGCTTCTCCCTGTGTACAAACAAGAGGGCACTTGAGGCAGTGAAGGTGGGAGACTTCATATCTAGCTTGAACATCTAAATAGATGATTGCTCAGATTCTCCATCAAAGGAGAGCCTCCACAACCTTCAAAACCGGATTCTAGCAATAAAACAAGGTACCACCAAAAAATATTCACTGAATCAACTTTCTAAAGAGAGGCAGGTAGAATAGCTATTTACTGGTGTTCAGACAAGTTTCCTATGGATGAGTATTGAGATGCTATAGTCTTCAGGGTGCATGGACAAGATTCTTTGAATCTGGCCCTTGATATACAGCTCAAACTTTTCTGTTGAATTGTGTACTTAATATCCTTTGCATCTGATTGATGCAACTGTGATGATATTCTATGGATGTAATACATTCCAGGCCAGTTATAAGTGACTCACAAAAGTAGAGGAGTCACATTATACAGCCTGATTCATCATGCAGTGCAGCTACTACAAGCACAATCACAAACTTTAGCTAAATGCAGAGCAGTGTGGGGATTGTAAGTTTCTATGAGGTTATGTACTTGTTCCTTCAAATTTGTCTCATCGTTTTCCAACTGAAATGGGTAAGAAAGCTGAAAAGACTTCTCTGAATAACTAAGGATAACTCAGTACCCCATTTTTTTGTTATTATTCTTTCCAATTTATGGTAAAACAAGAAATTATTAATGAATAGACTTCATTTTTATAAGTAATATAACATTCCATGTAGTTAGGGATTCTTTGCTGTCTGAAATTTAGACACTGTTTTTGACTGATTCTGAAATTTTGGTATGTGTTGCAAGGAGGCTATAAATGACTTGATTAATTTTCATGTGCCCATTCCAGCCTCTCATCCTTGAAGAGAATGAACATGCAATTGCCTTCATTAGCAATATAACAGCTGATTGTTGCTTCTAATATGCACTTTGTTGCCATTTGTTTTCCCTGAATTTGCACCTCTGAAGTGACAGGAAATTCATGTTAGAAATTGGTCTGATAAAATCTTTCATTTCCTGGCTTGGTCAGAAAAATTTCCAGCCCTGCTCCCTTCATATTCAAAAGAGGAATAACTAAGGGATGCTTCCCC
>JANRGW010030693.1:29248-41488 GCA_024733675.1 Psilopsiagon aymara | reverse complement strand
AGCAGAGTAGAGGGGCAGGATCACCTCCCTTGACCTGCTGGTCACACTCCTTTTGATGCAGCCCAGGATACGGTTGGTTTCTGGGCTGCAAGAGCGCACTGCAGGCTCATGTTCATTTTCTCATCCACCAACACCCCCAAGTCCTTCTCCTTGGGCTGCTCTCAATCTCTTCTCTGCCCAACCCGTAGCTGTGCCTGGGATTGCTCAGACCCGGGTGTAGGACCTTGCGCTTGTCATTGTTAAACTTCATCAAGTTGGCATCAGCCCATCTCACAAGCGTGTCAAGGTCCCTCTGGATGGCATTCCTTCCCTCCAGCGTATCAAACGAACCACACAGCTTGGTGTCATCAATGTCTTTCGGGGAGAGGGAGTACATGATTAACACATTCAGGGTACTTTTCATTTATAAACATACAGAACACATCTGAAAGTTTTGATAGAGAGGCTAAGTAGCCTCTACATCAAGAACTTACTAAATATAGATATACTGGATTTGTTCTTAACAGAACCTAATGGAGAAAAATGTATTTAGAGAGACTTCTATTAAATATAAGTTAAATACTTAACCTTAAGTGTGCTTGATTTTGCATTAATGTTTTAAAGATTGGCATTTTCAAACCGCCAGTCAAAAAGCAGAGGTACATTTATGAGGAACAGACTTCAAGCTGTATTATTAAGGCCAAAAGATTAACAGCATCCTGGAAAAGTAAGTAGCTGTTAAGCTGTCAGCAAAAAGATTTCACAGGGATATGAAAGTCTGATTGTTTTGCCTGCAAACTAACCACCAAGAGCTAGGAGGAAGAGATGTTATGCCTTTATATACTTATTCCATCATAATTCATAATAATCTTTTTTTTTTAGAGCTTTTCTTTGGATTTGAACTTGATGGACCGATAGTGAGTTCAGAGTGCTAGTCTTTCAGGTCTAAATGTATCTACTATATATCTTTGTTTGGTTATCACCATGCATTAAGATGTGACCATCATGCCAAGCATTGTAAGAAATACGAATTTGAAAAGGGCTCCAGTTGAAGGGTATATGTACAAATAATGTATTTTTTCCCAGTTTTCTTATCCAAGTGTTCCCTGATTCTTATCCCGGTGACTGGGAAGGATGATACACTGTTATTAAAATGATCAGGCATGCCAGCGTCAATCTTTCCATATCCAGAAGATTTAAGCGTTCAGGAAACATCAGGTTAACTGTACCTGTTCAGACTGTCTGATCACAAGCATGGTATGTTTATCCACATCCCTGAGGGAGCCATATGGCTCAGACTGCATCAGCTTTCTCCTCATCTCTGTCTCTCCCAAAACTTTTTCTCTCTTTTGTGTCCGACCATGTGGAGTGATGGAGCTGTCCTTTATCCTCTGCAAAACAGTGGTACCTATTGTCCTGACTCCAAGACATTCTATGGAAGGTGCTTGCACTACTGTTGTCTCCTTGGTTTATTGACACTTTCAGGACTATGAGTTCTTTTAAGTATACCAGCTCTCTTCTCTACTAACACTGCAGTGTTTATTTACTCATCTATTCACAAGAACTGGACTATTCGTATTGCTAAACTGTCAAGTGTCTTTTTGGCTCTGGCCACAGAGTATTCTTCCAAATGATTTCCAGAAAAGCACGGACATTAGGAAGAGCCAGAGATCACTTTCAACAGGCAGTTGGGATGCAACTACTTTGGTATGGAGTCAGAAGAGTTCACTAGCCACACATGGATAGTACCTTGCCTGTTGCTCTGAATAACCACAGAACAGTCCCAGAGATGTTTAATTTTTTATTGGTGGTGTAGCCATGGTGCATCACTGATCAAACAGAACAGAATGGGAAAAATTGTCTACCAGCTCGAAGCTAAATAATCCAAGCCATGACTTTTTAATATGCATTACAGCATTCCCTTCTGTGATGTATAATGGTTTTTGTCTTCTCGCAGAGATTTTAAGTGTCTAATTATTCTACTGTATAACCAGCATGCTCACAAATTCCAGGCTCTTGTATCCCTATCTGTACTGTTCATGTCTTTTTGTCTTTTAGTGAGAGATTAAGAGTATTTTCCAGTTGTCTGTCCTTTCCTACTTAATGCCACATACATCTTTCCTATCCAGTACCCTGTAGATCTGATGAAGACCTTCACAAGTTCTTTGATGCATTGCAGACATCCACCTTGTTAGTTTAATATGCAGCTCCTTCTCAGTTACAGTGTTAAGATCATTAGTTCTGTTGCACAGCTATGACAATTAAACTTTTCATCTGTTAAGCTTCCATGTTACTTAGTTCTCCTGTGTGCCTTTCCTGTTCTCTGTCTCCATCATCCACTTAAAAAAATTGGAGTAATTTTTAGTGGGTTTTTTTTTTTTGTGTGCTGTGCCTCACTGACTGGAGCTTTCTCCAGACAAAATAGCCAAGGGTGATGTTTTATAATTATAACATCTCAAATAAAACAGAATTTACTAGTATTCAGGTCTTAATTACATCTCTGCATTAACACTGGCATTTATATTTCCCTAAAGATGCCACTGCTAATACAATTCTCCACTATATTCTGGACACTGGTCCAAGGAAGTGCACATCCCATTATGTGTAGAATTATGTGCTTTAGTTTTCCTGTATTAGCAGCTCTGCACTTGACTTATTTTACAGCACTGAGTTAGACAGACAAGCAAATGACAAGGGAACAATGTACACGAGATCCGTGTTCAGTTTAGTCCTCAAGCATGAGATTAACCTACAGACATTACTGAAGAGAAATCGTTGTGTAATGAATGTCCTGAAACAAACTTCCTGTGTCTCTGTTTCCACTCACATCTAATATTATCACATCGTCTTGTTAATAAGTACATGAAGTTTCCTTTTAAAGTATTTGCATTTAAAAATCTAATACTTCTGCTTTGGGATTTTCCCTGAAATGCATTGCTTCAGTGACTGAAGAGTTTTGTGCTTCAAAATAAGAGCAGCCATGGTGAGCTTATTAATTTCTGTGCCAACACTGTTCTTTAGCTTATTTCCATATATTTTTTTTAGCTTGTGGTTTTGTAAACCAGGTTTTACTAAAAGGTTGTGCTTTACTAAGGTAAAGAAAGCAAATTCTGGTTATATTTCAGAGTCATATTTCAAGATCATTTTGGTTGTTCTCATGCATATTTGCCTTAGTGGACAGATCTATGAGGTCAAATAATGCGTGAGGGAAAATATTGCAATAATCAGTATAGGAGCTGTTAATAAACTGGTTGAAAGTCATAGAAAATTATATGTGGAGGTGGTAAGGGGATAATAACACCCAGAGTACACTCCCAATGATCAAGATGATTTTGATGATATAGGGGGAGAATATAAAAGCAAGAGAGGTAGGATAATATTTCAGTTGTTTTAGCAGATACAGAAAGTCAGTGTCAAGGACGAAAAAGAGATGGCCAAAGTCAAAATCCCTCAAACACTAAAAACAGGAGAAAAAAGATATAGAGGGTCTACTGACAGAAGAGAGCCTTGCTGAGGGAACTAGAGCAAACATCATAGTACAAGCAGTAATATCAAAAGCAGGAAGGAAAGTATATATTGTCAAAATTAGTCAGTTAAGATTTATTTATTAAATATATATATTATTCATTGAAATTTGCCCATAGCTATATATGAGAGATTGAGAAATGGCTTTCTGGGTCTTTACAGGGAGAAGGGTATAAAAGCCTGTGCAAGGCAGTGCAGAATCAAAGTAAACTCCCTCTATACCCACCCCTCTCCAAGCTCTGAAATAAAACAGTAGCAAAGTAAGTACATCTAACAGCAAATATAGGTGTGTGGCTCTGTGCACACTGCACTTTGCACCAGATAGTAAATTAGCTCCCAACCAACGCAGGAGCAGAGCTAATACAAAATAAACACAGCATCTTTTCTATGCTTTTTTAACTCTGAGCAAAGCACTAAAAATTCAGAGCAACACTGAGTGATAAACATCACTCCCTCTATAAATGATTGGCCCGTTGCTAACGGCAACAACTCTGTTCCTAAAGTTAGCTGAGCTCTTACAGTGGCAAATTCAGTGTCCTCACATAACTCGCAGGATTTAGCTCATCAGTTTTGCCAACTCCTGCAGCCATTCAACTACATTTAAGCATAAACTTTTCCTTTCTCTTTGCACAATATTTATCACAGTTAAAGCTAAATCCTGATTTAGAATATCCTGGTCATGTAAATGGATTCAATATTTATTCTTGCCATTGTGTGATAGCATTTTACCCCAAATGAATGCATTTTTTGTGTGCGTGTGTGTTTTAAATAAGTTCCTACAATACTGTAGGACAGATCCTTTTAATTCCAGGTAAAGATGGATGGAAGTAATTTATCCATATTACAGCACACCATTAAAAGGGGCCTCAGGACTAAACCATGTGTTGCTTAGGGTTTCACACCGTGGTTAGCAGGTGTTTGCTGGGATGATGAGGTGTGAGAAGCAAACATTGCATTAGTTTATTGTTGGAGTTTTGCAAATAGAAGCACACTATATCCAATCTCTGGAATGAATGAGATGATAAAAATAAGCCCTTCTACTGATGTGGTTTCAGAGACTCTTTCATCAGAGTCCATGAGAAGAGCAAGAACTTTTGCAAGGAATTTGGAATCAGTTTTGGGAATGTCTTACGTTGTTTGGACTTTGATTTTGAATTAAAATAATTTAAAAAATCATAAGTTCTGAAAGGGGTGTCCAACTTGTTATATTAAACACTTTAATATTTCTTTCAAAAATAATGTCAAATTTCATTCTGTTTGAGTTATTTAATGAAAAAAATGCATTTCAGACAAGACTTTTTTCTCCTCATAATTATGAATTTATGGAAACAATTGCTTCCAGGCATTCAAAAACCATGTAGACGAGGCCCTTAGTAATATGTTTTAGTGCTGGTCATTGCAGTCCTGGGGTAATGGTTGGACTTTATGATCTTAAAGTTCTTTTCTATCCAAGTTGATTCTGTGATTCTATGTGTTGGTGCCAAAAAAGATTGATGGGGAGCATGTCTAAGTATCAGTTTACAACCTTTATATTATTGCAGTTGGAACATCATAAACTAAAAAGATAAGATGCAAATTATTACTTTTCCTCTTTTATGGCTTTTCAAAGGAAGACATAATTATTTAAAGTCAACACTGGCAGACCCACAATTAAAGTTATTACAGTCACAGCCTGAAGCCCCAAAGAGAATCAGGACCTGGTAGTATAGTGGACTGTGAAAACGCAGTACAATGTGGTATGTACTCAGAGCTGTGTATCACCTACACTGATTTCAGGAAAAAAAAAAAAAAGAATCAATGAGCTTGATAACTCCAGTTTGGACCCGTCTAGTGTATTCTGTGCAGTTTTGGGTCATAATCATTGCAACAGTGTCTGTAACTGAGCTTTGTAATGTTATCTGGGCACACACTTCCAGCTGCCTTTTCTGAGCATTAAACACTTACATGAGGGCTGGAAAGAAGATGAAAAAATAAGGACATCCATTTTCTTTTCCACTGATTTGCTGTTTAAGATTGAGGAGTTTTATGCAAGATTTAAATAGGCTGAGACATCAGCACCCAGAAGCGAAATTGCTGGTGAATCAGGTCATGGATGCTACCAGAAAAACCCACTTGAGCTTCACAAACTTGACACCTCTTTTCTCTGAAATACTTTGTGGTTGTTACTGCATGTGCTGCACACTTCCCCTACCAGGTTAAGAGAGATCTGCTTCCTGTAATGCTCTACAAGCATTATTTGCTGCCATAAAATATAAATAAATGCATAAAATGTTGAGAAGAGTATAATTTTATAGTACATTAAAAATAAAAAATAATTAAAGCATGGCAGGTTAGCATTATACACGCATCAAAGGAGTAGGTGAGCTATGGCATTGTCGCAGCAGAACAAGCTGTCTCGCGATTAGCCCTGGTGTACTTTGTTTTTCCAGACCATTTCTAACTAGTCTTGAAATGAGATCCTGTTAGCAAACCCCTAAATTGCAGGCAGCAAGATGGGGATTCAATCCAAGTATTTCTGGTGTAGTACATGACTATGAGCCCAGCGTGCTATGTTCTGCATACAAAGCATTTGAGTTGTACATGTGCAAGACGATTATATGAAAAAGTGTTGAGAAAAAAGAACTTAAACTAATAAAAAGAGGAAGTAACAGGCCACCATGCAGGGGGTTTTTGTGGGTACATTTGCCAATGCAGGAATTGCCATGTTATGCATCTGGCCAAGAAAACTCAAATGGATTTTTCAGGAAAAAAGGGTGAATTTCCACATCAGTGTACTTAAGAACTTAGGTGGTCAAGATCAAGAACTAGAAAAATCACAGTCTAAATCAGGAAAGGGAAAGAGGAAAGGAAAGACAAAGTCAAAGGGAAATGACTTACAGGGAAAAAGGCAAAAGCTTAATTGCGTCTATAAGCATGCAATAAAAAACATGGAGCCTTTCACTGACAAAATATGGAACAATATATCATTGCAAGCAAAAGGCAGTCTGTCTTGGACATATATTTCTTTTTATTGACATATTATAGGGTGTAAAGATGTATATGCATATGAGAGGAAACATGCCTTTAGTTTATATTAAAAGAAACATTGCTACAGATTCATAATATCCATTTCATAAATGTGACCGAACTATATGCTTTTAAATTTTGCAATAAGACTATCTAAAAATAATCATATAGATAATCTAGACTATATAATGAGGTAAGAAATCAAGGTAGGATTGTAGTTAGACTGTCACTTAAGATTTGCCTTTAATGTTTCCATTGTCCAGCCAAAAACATCTAAAGTGCTTGTGTTTCTCCTTGAAGTTAAATGGGCCTCTCGCATTGTCACTAAGTGAACCCACAAGCAGAGATAAAGGAATTGATTGGCTATGGCCTGAAACTATATCCTTTGCAAACAGTGAATGTATAAATAAACAGAAGCTCTGATTCAGGGTAATTACTTTAGGAACCTAAGGTAGATATAGACATGATTAAATATTAGTTTCTTAGCAAAGGACATCATGAAGGAAACCAGTCATCTGAAATCAGTGTCGCAGGTTGCCTGGGTAGTTTGTGAAGCAAGACAGGCACTTCTTCAGCTTTCCAGGGGATCTTTTGCTTTACTTAATGACCTAATATCTTTTATCTCACAGTCAGTGAATTTACTGGTGTCTGTAAAAATATGTAGGATGAGTAGTATTGGAAAGAAATGGTGATTTTTACTCTCTAGATGATTCTTTTGGAAAGATAGTGATATTTTTCTACTATGTGAAAAATTAAGGAGGCCGAGAAGTATTGGAGGAAAAAACACAGGAAAATGTATTACTGAAAAGGTAGGATATATCATATATAATAGGAGGTGAGCTCATGAAGGGCAAGTCAACAACTGTGTCTTTTATCTTACAACATCTGAGAAACAAAATAAATAGACTCTACAAGCAAGCAGAAAAAAACGAGAAAATCAGTCTGGGGAAAAATTGAGGGGAAAGTTCCATGGAAGTTTAGTTAACAAAGTGCTCATTTGACTGGAATAGAGATGGGAAACAGTTCTTAGAGCAATTTGATTTTGATATTTCAGACATCTGGCCTTGCTGGGTCCAGGCAAAATAGAGGAAGGTTTCTGCTTTAAGAGGGACCAGCCCAGTAATAGCAGATTCAGCTGTTTGTCAGTTTTGTTCTTACAGTGGTAAGCTGTATGCTCTGAAACTACCAGGCAGAACCAAATTACAACAGAGAAGCTTTTGATGCCCATTTTCATAGGCAGATATTTTATATATATATATGAAAGGGAATGTAAAAGGAAGTACCAGGTCAAAGAGGAAGCAGCTTTTGTTACCCTGGTGAGTCTTAACTGAACATTGAAATGGTAAAAGGAGACCTAGTAAGGAGGATGTTAATTGCTGGCATCAGAGACACTGGTATATTAGCACAATCTCATTGCATCTCGATTCACTCTGGTGGAAGATCTAGCACCAAAAAAAGTCATATCAAATAATGATATGACTTTTTTTAACAGCAGGAAGGGAGATAATGACAGGCAATATTGATTGAATAAGGAATGAAGACACAAATAAAGAAAGAATTCCATTGAATTCACCACACTTAAGAATTGAAAGACAAAAAAAATTCAATAGGGTACACAGATGGAAAATTTGTGGAAGATGTACTAAAAGAGGAAGTACAGCTTGCAATTGTGTTTAGCAGAAGGAAGAGGGTATTGCAACCCCAGGAAGTAGAGCATTGCACAGCAACATGACTGTTTCCCAGAATAATATAAAGGATCTGAGGAATTTCAGCTTTAGGTAACAGCAAATCTTTATTTCTGTTGTAAGACGAAAAATCCTGCATGAACAAAAGTGGACAGTATAATTTCTGTAATAATTTGTAGTCAATCTAATAATGGATATTTGTAAAGGCAAATGTAAAAATATATAGAGGAGTTAGTAGGAAAGGATGCAGCATAGGATGTTTGGGGACAGTATCCAGATGAGCTGGAGAAAAATACCGTCATTGATATTGTGCAAAGACTGATGTTTTCCCATCAGGTGGCCACCAAAATAAGGTCAAGGATGCATCGGTAACAAAAAGACAAATCGCTGAAGAATGTGTTTTTATGGGAATAGAAGAGTTGCCAAGAGACCATAAAATCAAACTTGTGACATCAGCAATTCTAACAACAGTTTCTGACCCTTGTATTTTCTTGTTAGGGAAGATAAGAAAAAGAGTGGAAGAGAATGGAAGACATGAGAAGTACTTGACAGATAAAAGTACTTAAGTATTCATATACTATGAAAGTCCCAAAGCTTGGCAGAAAATTTGCATGCGTATGTGGAGAAATAAAACAAGTTTCTTGTATTAGTTTGTTTATCATAAACCAAATACTTCAGAGATATGTACTTTGAACGTCTTCTTGGCCTTTCTCCTCCCTGGCTTCTTCATGAAACAATCTAAGCATTATCTGTGTTCATCATTATATTTGGATGGTACTGTGTCAGCTGGCTCCTAGTCAACATCACTCTAGCAACAGAAAATCTCAGATGGTGCCAGGGTTGATTGGCATCATTTACCATGCAGAAGATGTTGGGTTAGGACAGAAATAAAACTGATCGTGATGAATTTTGAGGTGCTTTCAACAAGCTGGCCTTGCTTTGAATGAGGCTACTACCTGTGAAAAGGAGCAGATATAATGTGTGCTGGTTAGTGTTAAGAAATGGGAAGTGCTTGTGAACAATCATGTTTCTGCTGGAATTATTCTGGAACTGCAAGGTTTATGAATGCAGCAACATTGCAATGTTCAGAAAGATCAGATTTTGGAAAGCAACTGACAAAGCCATTTAACATAATTAAAAAAGTTGTGATACATCTACCTTTTTGGTACAATATTCTGTATTGTGCCTGTCATCCAGAGATCAAGAGAAGGGTTGCATACTTGCTTAGCATGCATGTTTATATCTATGATATATATTTTACTATCAAAGAAAACCTGTCTGGAGATGAAAAAAAATCACTGTTGTATTCATATTAAAAAGTTACTAAGAAATCAAAAAATTGTATGTTTCAGTGTGTGGGCTGCTCAGAAAACCACAGGGGCATGGAAAAGGCCTAGTTTTGGCATATTTGGTTAGTTTAATAACACCAAAATGGATCATAGCATCTCTGCAATTATAGGATTCATATTCAACAAATCATCTTTCCTTTTAGATTCAAAGACTTTGTTCAGAAATGGTGCTTTCTTTTAATCTTTGTCCTTTCCAATCCTAACTAGTCTATGATTCTATGACAGCTGCAAACATTCTTGTGGAAAGTCTTTGTTAAACTGATACTCATGTAAAAGAACAGTCTTTCGAGGAAGAATCCCAAAGAGATCTATTAATATTGACCTGAAAATCATCAAACTCTTTCAATCAATATGAATGATGTTTATTATTTTTTTATTCGTTATATATTCAATAAAAATAACATCTTTTATTGCTGCTGAAAAAGAAAGAGTCAGGGGGACAAAACTGCAACGGAACAATTGCTACAGTAGTAAATACAAGTTGATTTAAATAAATACAGATAAATACAGATATCTGACATTAGGATTATAGAATAAAAGTACTTTTAATCCTCTGAGACTTCAGTATAGCTGCTCTTCAAATTCCAGAAGAGGCAAGAGCACAAAAAAGGGCATAGCATGAAGACAGCAGTTTGTAGGGTTTGAATAGGACTATTAAAACCTAAGTAACAGCTGTAAAGGATATAGAATGAGAGGAAAAATAAGCAAATGAGGATATTGAAAGAACTTCTCCCCCCAGAAACAGTTGCTAGCATCATTAATCTCTATAAAGCTATCTGACAGAACTTGGCATTGGCAGCAGACAGCAATAGCTTTTAGAGAGGCCACATATACACTATTGCAGCCGGTTATTTCTCCATATATACCAACCTGTCTGTATTTCCATGGATGTCAGAGGACATCATCCAAAACTAAAGCCAGTACTTGTAAGATGTGAAATTCCTAAACTCTTAATAAAAGGCTCTGGGCCTTACATTAACACCTCTGATGAATGTTGTGTATTGGCTGAAAAGATTGATTTCTCTTTTAGCACTCCTGTAAGAGTTCGTGGTGACTCCTCAGCAAAGAGGAAGTGAGTGGCACACAAAAACCCCATAAAAATAATGAGAAGATATGTGTACAACAATTATGGCATATTGATCACCTGCATCTGGATTCTCTCCATTAGAATTGTTGATGGGAAGTGTATTTAGAGTTACTCTGCATGAACTCATTAATCTTAGATCTCAGGAGCCCAACCAGAAGGAACTGTTAGAGCAAAATCCTAAGGCTTAAACATGGCAAACATAATGATCCAAGGTACAAAAAAGGGAAAACCACTTCTAGAACAAAAAGATCTTTTTTTTTTTTTTTTTCCCCATTAAAAAATCTTACAAATCCTCTGGTGCTCTTTGTCAGAGCTCCTACTTTTGATGACTGCAAAGGTGTTTCCTCAAAGGAATGAAGTGTTGCACTCATTTTCTTACTGGAGTAAAGAGAACATAGGTAACTTACAATGGTGACATGAGGTAAAAGCAAGTGGTCAGAGGAAGATGTCCTCCCTGCTGTCCCGCAGGGCTGCATTTAAAAGCATCAGGAGAACTGATCCAACCTAATCCAAGTTCAGAATTCAATTCATATGTAATTCTATGGACTGGATGAGAAGAGGTACCAGTGGCGACAGCTTTGAGTCGGTTGAAAAGTTTTCCAACTCTTAGAACAAATTTTCACATGGAGGGTGGGAAAGAAGATTCTCAACTTACTTCATGGGTGTGTCAATATTATCAGTGCGTTCTACCAGCCATTAATTCCTTTAAAAATGAAATTGCTTGGGCTTTTTCTTCTAATGATGAAATAGAAAGTAACTGTTTAAAAAAACCTATAATCTTCTAAAGGAAATAGGACAATATGCATTTGAATTTAGAACAACATATGAAATGTCAATCATTGAAATTAGAGATACGTTGCATTCAAAAATGTTATGTGTGAAAAGAAACAGTTCTGAATCTGTGGATGATACAATGTCTTCCCCTGCGTAGTCATACAGCAAGAACTTTGTGATTTAAATATAGTGTTTCATCTTTGTCTCTATATTTTAAGTATCATATTCAGACTCATTCTTATGTATTCAGATGTTTGGTTCTGCACCGGTTATTAATATCGCTATTCTGCTTCTTGGGAATTTTCTCGCACAGACTGATACAAAATATACCTGTTCTCTGAATATATTCTTTTTTATATAAGAAATTTTATTTTATATCATTTCCCTTAGCTTTCAGAATGTGTAGGTGTAACTTTGCACTGCTCCAAGGAACTGAAGTATATTTCCTTTGTAAATTTTCCAACTGTTGGTTTTGTCTCTTTGGGAACAAGAAAAGACTAGAGACTTCTTCCAGAGAAGAAAGTTCTTGACAAATGTTTGACATACAGAGAGATGGATTTGCTAAACCATTTACTTGTTTGTTACAGAGATGCATAGCTTCTCTTTTTTTTACTCACATTCATCCAGCACCTGCAAAACCCAGTTCTGAAGCAAGACCTAGCTATGTTAGTGTCCTGGGTTCAGCAGTAGCAGTCATTTTTCTCCTTCTCGGTAGCTGGTGCAGTGCTGTAGTTTTGACTTGTGGCCTGGGAACAGCACTGATAACACCAATGTTTTTAGTTATGGCTTAGTGATGTTTTGTCTGGCCAAGGACTTTCTGAGCCTCATGCTCTGC
>JANRGW010030693.1:0-28908 GCA_024733675.1 Psilopsiagon aymara | reverse complement strand
AGGAGCAGAGGGAAGAAAAAGGGGGAAGTGAGTGAACAAACTGCGTGGCTGATTTATGGCTTAAACCACGACAGATAGGCAGTGGAGAAGATACCAAAAATCTAGCTGAGATTGGTACTTCAGACCATAAAGAAGGGTAGATTGGACTAACATTCCTGGATGCTCCATCCCTGGAAGTGTTCCAAGGCCAGACTGGATGGAGCTTTGAACAACATGGTCTAGTGGAAGGTGTTGCTGCCTTTGACAGGGGGTTGGAACTGGATGGGCTTTAAGATCCCTTCCAATCCAAACCAGTCTGTGATTGTATAAACAAGGTGCAAGACAGAGGTGAATGGCTTGTACTCTGACACAGCACATAGCTGAAGTGTTTCAGAGAAAAGCTGAGCTTGGGTGTCATGGCTGCCAGCAGCGCATCAGAGATAACTTGTAGACAATCTGATGCTTCTCATGCCTTCGGTCAATTATTTGCTTTCTGATAACAACTGTATGGTGTTTAATTTTCGTAGTCTGCTTTATGTATTTCAAAGTGCTCAGCCAAGTTTTACCCTTAGCTTGATATTCTTATACTTAATGAATACGTTTGCAATTCCTGTCTCCCTTTATAAAGCCAGGGGCTAAAGTGCTACTGCCCTTGAATTTTCAGCAAGCTGACCATCCTCCTGGTCTGAGTGCATTTTATTCCTGCTGCTATCAGTTCAGGGTAGTCCCACTACCAGGTCCTGCAGTTTTTCTCTTTGAAGTAATGGTAGACTGGAGAGCTACTGTTCAAAATCTACAAATGCCAGAACTGCTGAAGAAAGAATTCTTCAGCTTCCCAAAGCTCCTCTGTTTTGCTATAATTCAGTTTCTGTGTTTTGCTATTTGCATAAATATGTTCTTTATGCTTTCAGCATTCAGTATCTCACAGGTGGTGTTAGTGAGGAATGAGTGTGAGCTATTTTCCTAGTATGAACGGGGAAGAATGCTTTTTTTTCTTTTTCACCTTGTTAGTTTAAAGGATTTACAACCAGAAGATAAATGAATAATTCTTCTGAACAATGTCCTGTAACTCTGGGAAAAGATAAAAAATTTCTCACTTAAATTAATTACGTTTCGGAGCTCCACATTTTTTTTTGTTTTATTTTACCTGAAGCAATCCAATTGAAATTTAATTGGAACATTGGTTAATTTAAAATGGAGAAATAAAACAACTGCAGAATCTCAAAATATATAAATATATTTGTTTTATTCCATGCAAAGCCATTGAGAGGGTGTTAAAAAAAAACCCCATCCCCCTCACAAAGCTGTTTCTCTGTGCAACTAAATGGAATAATTCACAATCAAAATTTATTCATGTCTTTGAAACTGCATCTTATTTTTCACCTCAGGTGTCTCTATCAGAAACCAGTGCCAACAGTAAGACATCGACAGATGCAGTGCAGTGTCACACATGAAACTTGGTTTTCACATTCCTGCCCATTAAATACAGGCTGCTACCTCTATTGGTTGGCAGATATAAATGGGAACACTGTAATGGAAGGACCTTTGGGGACTCACAATTCATTTCATAAATACATATGCATTTTCTATGTCTGTCAAAGGCAGTTTATGTCACTGTTCTTCCATTTTCAAAGTGCAGCTAAACCGTATCCTCATAAACTTAAATTCTCCTTACAGGATCCAGAGCTTTGGACCTTTATCCTCTTTGGAAGTTATTAGACCTCTGCTGCTGTAGCAACTTATATAATGCAGTTTTCTTCATACTCTATAAAGCAGTATAATTATGGTTCTGATCTATGTTGGGAGACTATTTTCATGTTGATCTTCCAATAGGATATATCTAGGTTCCACAGCTGGTCTGAAGTAAACACTTTGGGCATCCCTTATGAAGGCTGTGCAGATGTGGGCACTTTTCAAGCAGACAACTACAAAAGGGGGGAACAGCATCAAATGCGAATCCCTTTTTCTTAGGAAGACACATACCAAAACTAGAGGTGTTCTAGGTTTGAGTCCTCCCATTGGAGGTTATTTGAATCCTTCAATCTTTCAGGTGCATTCATTGGCAGAAGTAGAAGGAACATCCTCTTTATTTTCTGTTGAATTTGTTCCAATTTTTAGGAACTAATTTAACATTCATTTTAAAGAAAAAAAAACACGAAAGAGCTTCATATAAAATTGGTATTTTATGCTGAAGACATATGTGGCTTAGAGGGGATATCTTAATACAGGTCTCCATTACACATACTTCTTAAGCAAAACCAGCTATTTCTGGCAAGTATCTTTAATTATTCTTTTCACCCTTCCTGCTACTTCTACTTTGTTAGGTTTGCTGTCACCTTTGCATCTTCTGCAGTGATTTGTCAAAAAGGTCTCTCATCTCTCCTAGCCCATGCAGAATACTGTTTCTATGTTTAACTTGCTGTGTGAATCACACAGAGCAAAAGTTTTTGTGCCTCTTGCATGAAATGCAAGAGCTTATGTTGAGCTTACAATTCCTGCTGAATAGCCCTTGGGGGGCAGACTGCTGAGGGACATAAAATCCTTAAAGGGGAAAAAGAAGAGATTGATGTTGCTATAATGTATAAAGAAGAAACTAATTAGAAAACAAAAGACAATGAAGAGGTACTGAGAGAGGAGTTTAACATAGAAGTGATGGAGGAAGAACTTTGACTTGGAAATAAGTAAGGCAATTGGGGATAATTTGAATCCTATGTACAAAACAGTGAAATTGAGGATGCCTAAGTTTCTGGTGAGAAGAAGGTTATCTGGTAGGAGAGGACAGCTCCATTTTCTTTTTCCAAGAGAAAAAAGAAAATCTTTGTGGCATATGCTACAGAGTTTTATTTACTCTTTTAAGTTTACCATAGATGGATGCTTTAGAATGTTTTTGTAAACCAGAGAATGTCTCATCGTCAGATGCTGAGATTATTTTGTACCTAAAATAATAGGTATGAAAATAGCACCTGATACAGTAAAGACATCTTTTTCACTCCTACTCTCCCAAAGGGTGGGGAAGAAGCAATATCATGACTCCAGCTATAATGTGACTGCTCCTGAAAGCTCAAATATGTTCAGTCTGTGCTGCTGAGCTACTCAGCTCCATCAATGTGACTCAGATTTTAGGCTATAAGGGCTGCAATTTACACTTACAGTATCCAAGTGGGCATTTTAAAGTCAAACCAAACTTGTAAAATGCCGAAATTTATATATTTAGAGCTGTCTTGTATCATGTATTTCCTGCTGTCTCCAATTACACTAATAAAATTTCCATTTAAGGAGAGAGCTTGAATACAAAAATGGATAAATTCTTTAAGTTCTTTTTTCTTTTTAGATTATTTATTAGTGATAACAACTCATGTACTGCTTAAGGGTAATGAATCTTATTAAATGCACTTTAAATTATCTCATAAATTAATACAAAAGTGCAGTTCCAGTTCTAAAGGCCCACGTAAGAACTAATACTTGCTTCTTATGGAAGACTCTGTATTACCTCCAGCTAAATGATGTATATCCAATCAAGTCCTTGCCCCTAATAGAGATGTAACATATGTAATCTGATTAAAACGTTATGTACTACTTACGGAAGATGTGTTCAGAGTTCATTCAGAGAGTATGCCTTCTTCTTGGAATGTCTGTATAACTCATTCACTATTTGTAGTTATTTCTCAGCATGTTTAGCAAATGGTCTTGGTAAACTCAACAATTGCATTAGTCCATGATATAGGCCAGTCCAGTCATGCATCGGGATGAGTGAAGTGATTTAGTTTTCACGGGTAGAATTACTCCCTTAAGATGGAAGTCTATTCTGGAGATGAAAGTCAGCTTTCTAAAATGCAAGGACTATGCACACGTAGCTGCTTCAAGAAAACGTGACTTTATATTGTCCCCAGCTTCTCCAATCAGTTTTGCATTGTACTTGGCCAACTCTCAGCTTCTCCTACCCCTGCTCTCATGAGCTTGGCTTTGGCTCTAGGGAAGCATTAGTTGTGACTATAATACAAGAATACTCAATGGGAATGGTTATTTGCATTCCCTTTAGCCTCTGTATCCCATTAATATTCTGTCTTTCAAACACAGTGCCAGGCTTGAATTTAAATTCTTCTGTATTGCTCCTGTGTGCTATTGGAGATGAGCTACCACAAAAAGTCAGTCTTATTTCAGCTCCTGGACTTGAGAAAGAGATTTAAGGAAGGATTATTAGCAAAGAACACTGAGGAAAAAGTCTGGAGTAGAATGAGAAGATGAATTGTCAGGTTTTATATTTATGAAGGTATTCCTTTCCATAGTTATGGAGTGAATAATTTTCTTCATCTCCCAGCACATGCAGCTGACATGTTTGACCACTGGAAGCAATGAATATTTTAGCATGCATCTCAGCATCATGGAGGTTTTCCATGACTCCTCTGACCAGAGCCAGAAAATGCTGCTGCCAAGACATGCATCTTGCTCTCCTCTAACCCTGTTGAAGATATTTCAGGTATGACAAATGGAAGACCAGAGAAAACTAACAAAAACTACATCAGTTGCAAAAAGATCCTGGAATTGTAATTTCTTCAGAGACCAGAATGGTTCAAAACTTCAGCATAGCATGACATTTTTATACCAGCTTCAGAAATAAACTAATATCTTTCTCAACCATGAAATGTACATGTTGGAAACTCGCTGAACCAATTTCAGTATTGGAATAATTTGTTTATTACTTATTAACTTGCTGTTGCAACATGAAATCTGATGTGCTGTGTCTGGATCTAGCTCTACTGGGATTTGCATTCAGTTTTCAAAAAAATGTGATTTAATGGAGACATTCTCTATATTGCAGGAGCCCTCTGTTTGCCATCAGAGAGAGCAGAGCAGTGGAGGGGTAAAAAGTGAATTCAGTGAGCCACCTTCTCTGAGGTTGGAGCAGGGTGTCAAGGCTTTGGTGAGTCTTACAATTGCAAAAGTGTCTGGGTGTTGTCTGTGTATTGAAACCTTTCCTTGTATTTCTAAAATCTCATCGTATTTATTAAAGTGGGTGCTTTTTGTAAGTAGCATTTTACTCAGCAGTACCCAGTGGAAACAGCATGGCCCCTTCCTGCTGCAGAGCTCTAGGAGCAAGGCCCAGTGCCTCCTTTGCACCCAGATTTCTACAGAAATCTAGGGCTCAAATCAGAACCTAAGAACCTGAGTAAGAATCCCAGGACACTGTAAAAAGTGTTATAGCATTCCAGCGCGTCATGGTTTAAGCCCAGCCAGTAACTCAGAACCATGCAGCCGGTAGCTCACTTCCCACCCTCTTCCTCCCCCTGCTCCCAGAGGGATGGGAAGAAGAATTGAAAGAATGTAATTCCCACGGGTTGAGATAAGAGCAGTTCAGTAACTGAGGTATAACACAAACCACTGCTGCTACCACCAACAATAATAATGATGAGGGAAATAGTGAGGGGAGCAAATACAACCGCTCACCACCCGCTGTCAGATACCCAGCCTGACCCGAGCAGTGATCTAGCCCTTCTAAGTAACTGCCCCCAGTTTATATAGTGGGCATGATGTGCTGTGGTATGGAATACCTCTTTGGTCAGTTTGGGTCAGGTGTCCTGTCTCTGCTTCCTCCCGACTTCCCCTCCTCTGGCAGAGCACAAGACTCAGAAAGTCCTTGGTCAGAGTAAACATTATTGAGCAACAAATAAAAACATGGTGTTATCAGCTCTGTTCCCAGGCTGAAAGTCAAAGCCAGCTACTAAGAAAGAGAAAAATGACTGCAACTTCTGAACCCAGGACAGCATGACATCTAATTATTGGAAGTGGGTTTGATTTAGAGAGATATCATGACGGTATGAAAGTAAAGATGCCCTTAAAACTGGGGTAGGGGGTGGAGATGAGCAGGCTTTAACTACCTGCCATTTGCAAGGAGGCATTCAAAATGAAACAACACCATCTCCCAAAAGAAAGTTTTCTTCTGAGTGGGCATTTTATTTTATTTTATTTCTTATTTTATTTTTTATTAATTTTTATTTTGTATGGATTTAAACCTAAATTTTGAATTTGACTATTACTTCTTTTTTAATTTTATTTTCTTGACTTTCTAATTATTTTCTATGCTTTCTTGAGGATTAAAACTAATCTTCTCCTTGAAGATTTCAGAACTAGACCAGTACCAACACTCTTTGGAAATAGATTTAGGTTTTGGAATAATAACAAAGTTTTCTTTAAATGTTCTTTAATGTTTTGCCTGCTTACTTTCACTTGATATATCATATTCAAACCTGTCTTCTCAGCATCACTGTTAGCAGCCAATGTACTGGCCTGTTGCTTTTTTTCCTTGTTATGATTAGTGCACAGTGAAATATTTATACATCTTGATCTGTAGAGCAGTACATATTTAGAACACACTATTTCGAAATACATGGGTAAAGCAACTGGTAACCAGAGCTCTCCTTTATTCTTTCCTTAAAAATTCCCCATTTTATTTTGTATGATAAATTCAGCACCAAATTAACAAGATTGGGAGCACTGAATAACTGCTGTTGCACTCTGCTTTCTGAGCTGTCGTTTCTGGTCAGGCACAACCGTACCCCTCAGTTTTCATGGATTCTTGGTATTCTTGACTGCCTGCCATGCAAAATTTTGTCACATCACTACCCAATGTTAAAGACTGTTGCAGAAGCACAGTGACTAAGGCCAGGGAACATCATTAGGTTGCCTAGAATGGCCTTTCTATAATAGAGAACAAAGGTATACACGGCAATTCCACCACAGAGCTCCGCTCTTCTGAGCGATCTCTCAGGTGAAAACACTTCTGTTGAGCCTGACCTTACAAACAAGCAAACAAGGAATCACTCAGTGATCTGTGGAGGTGATGGGAATCAGCAGTTCTGCTGATTTCCAGCACGAGTTGCCACTCATTTATTAAGAGTAATCCTGAGGTAATAGAGTACATATTAGAAAGATGTCCCAGATAAAGGTTTTTTAAAATGTAGCATAGGATTTCCCCTCCTATTAATGGTGCAAAGGCCATGGCCTCTCCTAATACTTTTATCAATAATGTATCAATTAATAATTAAAGTGCCATGAATTATAAGCTGGAGGCTAAATTGTGAAGGCGAATTAGAACAAGAAATCATAATTGGAAGAGACTCATCTTGTAAACTGTCACTAGCCTTTGTGCCTTGAGATGAAAATAATAACAGATACAGGTTTAGTTGTTCTTCAGTAAGGACATTTCTAATTAACAAACACTTGAATTTGTTCTTTATGCCAAACTTTTTATCTCTCTTACTGCTCTCGACCTTATTATTTACAATATGCTGTTAGTGCAGATTTGCATATGACAAGTGATGACTGGGAGGTTTTTAGTGTGAACAATCAGACGAATTTCTTTTGATTAGTAAAAGCGTTTTCTTTAAATATCAAGTTTGGGAGTACAAAATAATTACAACAGATAACAATAAAAAGGAAAGGATGAGGGAAGAGAGGGGGAAAGATGCTCCTATAGCTTGATTAACTGAAGTAATTCTTGGTGGTCAGCAACAAGGGTTGAACTTGTGTCTGGATGCATGCATTGCCTGAATATAATTTTCTTCTGGTAGCTCAGCTACTTACTTCTGATAATATTTATGACAAACTATTACTATTAGCTCTGCACAAAACATGTTTCTCACTCTTTGTGGTCTGTGGAGGGAGCCTCAACTATTAGCTGAGACTAGATGCCTAGTGCTAACGGATAAAGAGACGAAACCCTTATGGAGCACCCCTGGTTGAGGAGGTTTTTGCTTTTTCTTTGCTGTGGCTCACATGGACTTAGACAAAAGAGGGCCTGCAGTTCAGTGAATAGGTTGCAAAATCCTGCCCTCTCTTAGAAATGGGTGGGAAACTATTTGCCAAACTTACCAGCTTTGGGCATCTTACAGGAGACTTTGAACACAGAATGTAAGGCCATACATCCTAAAGCTTCGTTGCAGATTTGAACACAGAATACAAGGGCATATTATATGCTAAAGCTCCACTATGTTTGTATATACAAGACATAACAGCAGTGTACACATAGAGTGTCCTACAGGTTTTTCTCCCTTAATGAATTTAGGCATTTTTTCAAGAACGCATGTATTATGTATGCAGCAAGGGAAATGTCTGCTTCAGAGAAGCTGGTGTCTCAAAGGTAAACGTGTATAAGTGTTTATACATTTTTTAACACATATTATTTACCCAGAAGAGCACAACAGCTGCTTCAGAGTTGTTCTGGTCTCAGTGGCAAATAAGTATTTTGGCAGTTGCTTGAAACAAAAATGATTCTTGGTTCCATTCCATTCTAGCCTCTCCACTTGTTATTTAATTATTCCAAAGGAATCAGGTGTCAGAGAAGATTGATTTCACTTCACATGTGGGTTCTCGCAGATTAGACTGGTACCTCATGTAAAGCTTTAAATAGAAGGCATCTTTTATTTTCGTGCTCTGAATTGTAATTTAGTCTCCACTTCTCCCTTGACCTTGTGATTTGCATGGCCTTAAAATAGAGTTGAATTCTTTTCTATCCAGAGTCACCTGGGATTATGTGTATACTTCAACGTGTGTAGGTGCTCACCATCTAGCCTCATCGCAGCTAGCAGCAGCAATCCTATTACAATGCCATGATACTGTCTAGATCTGATTAGTCTCCCTAGTCACTATCCAGAACACCAGATGAGCTTGAAAAGAATCTCATTGCTACTGTCAACACTGAGAGAGAGAGCAAATGCTCTCACACGTGCTGCAGTGGCTGGATAGACAAAAACTCACTAGACACATTGAAGACCTAACTAGATGGTTCTTCAGCCTGCAAGAAAGAAGGAACTTGCCCCTTCCACCCTACCCCTCCCAGCACTGGTATCTATGGCTGTAGCAGGTTCCTCAGCAGGTAATTAACAGGTTTATTTTTTGCATTCAGGTCTACAGCTAGTCACTAATTAAGCCCCAAGTGCACACTCATCATGTGCATCACTAATGATCTGTGTGCTTTATTTTCTTATTTCTGGCTATGTTCATTTATTATAGCATCAACTCGCTCTCTTAACTAAAATCCTGTACAGTACTAGAGATGGTTGTTAGCTGTGATTAGTCCTGCTGTCATGTATGCCCTGAAGTCTATCACCCAGATTTAATTTCTCTAGTTTGTGCCAACTGTTCCAGTTGTTTCCCCACATCCACATGGCTCTAAATGGACCATTTGAACTAATGGGAAGGAATAGATCATACTACCTCCATTGCCCCATTGTGTTTATCTGTGCCAAATATGCTTATTATTTTAATAGAAAGCTGGTTATCTGACTGTTTACTCCACTTCACAGACAACTACCACATCAGTGCAAGCTGTGGCAATAAGGTACTGAACACTCAACTGCAGAAGGACATGACTGGGATGTGCTCTCTGAGACTATGTGAACGATGTGATAAAATCGAGTAGAAGAATGCACAGAGAGCTGAGGGCTCTTTTGTGTTAAGCTGCCACAGAAGATTGGAGAGCTTATCTCTGAGAATAAACATGAATCATTAAATCGGACACACCAGAGTAAATGTTATCAGATGATCTATTACAGTAAAGTTGCTTTCTTACATGCCAGGATGTAGAGGAAACAGAAATGTCAGTGGATTTATAAAAAATGCACTTTATTGCTATTTATTCCTGAGCTATCTTAACATTCAGTGCTTTGCGTACAGATTTAAGTTCAGTTAGAAATTTTTTTTGAGTGTCATACTGGATATGGCAAATAATTCAGGCAAAAACATTCCTAATGTTAAAAGATAAGATGGCTCACAGGGTTGGTGATGGCATGAAGAAGAAGTAATCATTGTGAAATCAGTGATTGAACAGGAAGTCATCAAGGATGTGCTTAAGCCAACTATAGTTTCAGTATATAGTTTAAGTTACTTTTGTAGACTTCCTCTGCAGCCAATGAAGAGTGCTAGTCAATGCCAGGAAGTAATTCATCTCACCTATCATAGATATAGAGAAGGGATGAATTTTGTCCCAGGAGGGCAGTGCCACCCTGATATTAGCTTTTTCTCTTACAGTTATTCAGTAGTCAATTGAAATGAATTTAGTGTCCTTGTTGTGAGTGAGTGCAGTATTCTGTATTCACAAGCCCATATAGCATTTGCTGACAGCCTTAGATAATAGAAAGACAGAGGACAAAGTGAACAAGTGAAATATTTCACTGCTACTAGAAGATACAGAATGGGAAAGGTTAGCTCCTCTTGCTCTTAAAAGAAAGCTGTAGCACTGTATGCAGTTCTTGACAGGGCAGTGTCGGTAGTTTAATCAGTGTTCGTGTTAGCTAGAGAGATTATTTATTAGTGTTTTAATTTCCCCTGCACCAGCATCAAATTTACCCACAAAAAATATTTGAAGGACTTTATTTAAAAGTATATTTCCTGGAAGTTGGCAAGCAAGGGCAATGGTCATCAGTGGTAAAAGTGCAGGTTGGTATTGAATGACAAAACTGCATTTCAAAGAAGAATGTGCACTTTAGAAATACTCTATTTATCTGTATTTAAGTGATAAAAATCCACCTAGGAGGTGATTTCTAGACAGGAGGTGAAGGAGGTGTCTTATAGAGGGAAGGAGTTCTAAAGTTACATAGTTTAGCCTACTTGTGAATATCTTTAATTGAGATTTTATTGCCTTTACTGCTTTAGCTTTAGATGTCTTCATAAACTTTCTGATACGCTCAGATGTTTTAAATTGGAGTTTTCTTGATGCTATCTGCGCCTTAGTTTCTTATGAAATCCTAAAACCATTTTCATCTACATCCAAAAGAAAACTCCAGCTATTGTAGTCTGTCTACTCAAGCTTGCCAAGTTTCACTGCTGCAAGTCTCTTACCTGTATACCTATCTGTTCTTTTCTACATCAAATATCTATGCTTCCTATGGCTAGAGGGGGATCACAACTTCCTTACTAAACTCCAATTAAATTAAATGAACTGATGGTTTTCTTTTTGTATATCAAAAAAGCAAAATGACTGGACCTAATGCAGCATATTAGCTTATTTGTCTTCAGTGATTAATTTTCACCTATGATTCTTTCCTTCTATGTCTATACAGTTGGGCTTAACAGGTGTTTTTCTAAGCAAGCACTGGATGGGACTAGCACTCTGTTTTCAGGAGGAGACTCCATTAGGTACATTCAGTCTTCCACATTTAAAATCCTTTTCACTTTACTTGAGTCCATTATGGTACAGAAAGCTAACATTCTTTCCTAATAACGTCTCTACACCAGCCTTATTTATCAGCCTTTCCATGAATTCATTAATCCTAAATCTCCTCAGAATATCTAAACTCCTTTTCTGGATTCCTTTCTAATGATCTGGGATGATGATTACTGAAAGATTTACTACAGATCTCTTGACTTTTGAGTTCTGCGTTCCTTCCCACACAACAGTTTTTCTCATGTGTTACCCATATCAAGCCATTCTGCTGTGAAATTAAAAATGTTTTTATTCTTTAAATATTCCATTACCTCATTTTTCCGTAAAAGATAGAAAGGAATCAAATATTTCCTCTTTTAGAAAATTTCAAGGGAATAAGCATGCTAGGCTGCAGCTCAAGTCTAGTGTCTGACTGCTGGTCTTTTCAAATTAACTTGAAGACATGGGCAAATTTCCCAGTAATAGGAGAAAAGGAAGGGGTATGGCTGTTTCCGTAGCCTTTTATCTTATTGCATCCCATTCATTTAATACTTAGTAGTCAAATCTGGCTTCTACCCTCATAAACTTTTATAAATGTTCATCACACAACTTCCCTGAAATAGAACTAAACTATTTCTGCTTTACAGGAAAGGATTCATCAGAGAAGTTAAATGAATAAATCATGATAAGATCAAGATGAAAAAATCAAGTTGACCAAGATTTCCAGTCTCTCTCTGTGCATAGCTATGTCTGTTCTAGTTTTATGGACAGGACAGGCAGACACTCCTTTGTATCGTCTCATGCAGGTAGCTGAGCACGGCTGTTGTTTCATGGTGTCTGCTGCTACTCATGTCATTGAAGAGCTGCTTTTGAACCTTTTCCTGACACAATGTTCATTTCATTACATACTCCTCATGCTGAGAACATCAGCAATGATAGAAGCTGAGAAGATCAAGGCCATGGATGCTGACTGTGTTGACACATGGTCACTTCATAGAAGAGTCAGATCTATTGAAAGGTGTTATCCTACTCCAAAACCTGGCTTTTTCATGATCTAATTTCTTCAGAATGAGTGAGTGAAAGAAGTGGTAGATCTAAATGGAAGAGAAGGCTCTTAACATAATGAGAGGTAGCAAGCAAGGAATTGCTTATGGGTTGAAAACATTATGTCAGGCTTCTGTTATTTGCAGCAACTTCACATTATGTGCCATAGCACTAGATTTCAGTCTAGAACATTAATTGTTTTTAAACTGGAGAAGCCAATTTTGATCCTCACTGTTAACTTCCTGTATATTACGACTTTCTGCTCTGCTTCAACAACATGCTATCAAATGCCTGGCTTCCATTTGAAGTGTGTATCTTCCTTCACTTATTTAAGCAATGCTTTTGTTGGAGTATCCTGCTTGACTCAGTGTTGTCTATATTGAATGCAACTAAACTGCAATAGTAAAGAAGGCATCACAGTGGGATAGTGTCTGTTTTATATGCTGAGAAGAATCAATCATTTTTGAGTTTTAAGACTTGGTTTTGCACACATATATCCTTGAACAAGTCAGTTTGCTTTTGGGGAAGAATCCTTCAAAGTTATAGAGCTATTGGTACAGTTAGAGCTCTTGCAGGTATTAAGCATGGCTGTGAACAAAAATGCTAGGTTTACTCTTCCCTCTGCCTCTTTGGTGTGAGTTGTTTGGGTCTTAAACTCTTACTTCTTCTTTTATGATACATTCTTCTTTGGTCTTTCCAAACAGGAAGCTGCAGAGGACCTAGAAAAGGACAGCTGGAAATGAGTGTCAAAAATGCTGATGCTTTTTTGACTCATATCTCCCCTCAGCCCCCACACCTCCCTAGCTATTTCTTTGGAAAGAACCAGGCAGAAAATATAGTCTGTTTATGGTCTTGTTAAGACCTTCTACAACTCACTTTTTTCATTCACTCTTTTATATCCAGCAAGTCTCTTTTTTAAGAAATGTGCTGTTGCTATGCAACTGCAAATAAACCGTATAGGAAAAGGGAGCAGGGAAGGATGAAGGCAAGAGGGAGGTAAAAAAGGAAAGATGTTCTCAGAAAAAAAAAAGGAAAGTCATAGACTGTGATTTGAAAATCAAAGAGAGGAAAAGCTTTTTCTTTAGCTATGTGAAGGCAACAGGCAGAAATGGAGGAAATCTCCTCCCTTGCCTCCACTCCTTTGCCCTGTCCAGTCCCCTCTAGCTTATAGAATGTCACCAGACGACTGAACAGTTGGAGAAGTAGAAGTTTATGTTGTTGAGGTGTCTGACTGGGATTCTGGAGATCTATCAAATATACTGTGCTCACCAGTTGCTTTTCTGGGCCAGCTGAGGCAAACTGTTTAATCTCCTGTCTTAATTTAATTAGCCTTAGGGATGATGCCTCTGATTTCTGCCCTGTCAGTTTAGACTACAAAAACTTCTTAATAAGTACTGACTTAATATCCCAGTGAGGTCTCAGGGTCTCTGCTTCAATCATTTCAGTAGAAAATAGTAGTGAAACAAGGATCATCATAAGTAAGAAGGCCTTACCTTCATACTCTGTTAGTGCAAAACTTCTTATAGCTCTTGATGTGGAGCTGTGGCACATTCACATTCTGTCTCATTCTCCACACTTCAGCGCTGTGCTTCAAATGCTGGAGGACTTAACTTCACCCCATCTAACTGCAGGCCTCCTTAGAAATCCAGACCCCTTCTGTGCTCACTAGTTATAGCTGTAGATCTAATTCACACTTCAGAAATGCCTATTTTTCTTTCTTTCAAACATTTTCTAGCCAAAGTCTGAGGTAAATAGGTGCCAAGCATGGGTGTCTGAGTTAATTCTGTACGGCTGAATAGGATGCATTCAGGCCAGTGTGGTTTTCATTTTCTTTTTGTATGTATTTTACCGTGTGGCATTTTCACACAGTGGAAATTTTCCCTCCTGAAAAGAAATTTCCAAACAGAGTAAGAAAAGCAGCAGAAGGTCGAACTGAGCCATGCAAGAGAGCTGGCAGGATGATGCTGATTCATTTAGAATTAATTTGTTTGTGCAGGCTTGTTAAAGTAAAAGTGGCATTTTACTTGCTCTGATGAAGACAGAATTAATTTCATTATGATTAACATTTCTGCTGCTAGATACATTTGCTGGTGTTCAGCTTTTTTGCCTGTGATAGAGGATCACTTAGAAACATAATTAAAAGCCGCACTGTATGTACTGACATAACAGTGCTTCAAAATATTATCTCTTGCTTTCAAGTTTTTCAGGGTTTTATTTTAGTTGGTATGGCTGATGTAGTAGTCACTGTCCTTTCAAAATGAGCAGCAGTCATTGACCATGAAATAGTCTATGGGTAGTATCGGTGAAGATTTCTGCTCACTGTACCTTACAGTGTTTCTGCATGGGGCAAATCAACTCTCTTGTGTACCTTCAATATCCTTTATCTATCTTATGTCTTTGGATAACAAAATCTTTAGTGGAACAGCTCAGCCCTTAGGCAAAGGGTTCAACAGTGGAGGGTCTAAGGCATCTCATATCAGGAGGTCAAGATTTGTTTTGCATTATCTGTCTGTAAGTGGGTCCTTGTTAGGATGCTGGTTAACCTTAATCTTGATAACTCAGTGAAACAGATCTTTGATTGAACTGATATTCATTGTGTACTCTCAGACCCTTTATCATAATGGAGGAATTTCATTTCTATCATAACTACTGCTGAACAGTTACGAACAGACAGCTGTGGAGCTGTTTCGGTGGCCCACTCAGCTACCCCAATGAACTACCAACCCTCTGTACCTTTCAGCTGGTACTGATGTAGATGAACTTTGTTCTTCTATAGCTTATGAAAATGCTCTGCACCCCCTCAACATTGCTAGGAGCCTGGATTGACTTGGAAATGTGGTATCTGCACAAGAATACTGACTATTTTATAAAACTATTTTTAATTCTGTTGATGCTTTCATATTGTTTTGTTTGTTTGTTTGCCATCAGTGAATTTCTCTTAATCTGAGCTGTTCCTACAGCTTTCACTATAACCTTTCCAGCTGCTCATGGCTTAGATGGGTGTACTGTTTTGCTGGGTAAGACACTGGCTGGATGGCTGAGCCCAAAGAATTGTGGTGAATAGAGTTAAATGCAGGCGGTGACTGGTCACTAGTGGTGTTCCTCAACGCTCAGCACTGCAGCCAGTTCTGTTTAATAACAATGATCTGGACAAAGGGAATGAGGGCACCCTCAGTCAGTTTGCAGACACCACCAAGCTGGGAAGGAGTGTTGGATTGTGGCTCAGGGAGCTAGGGGTGTTGCCTGGAAAAAAAGGAGCCTCAGGAGAGCCCTTGTCCCACTCCACAGCTATCTGAAAGGAGGTTGTAGTGAGGTATGGTTGGTCTCCCAAGGAACAAGTGATAGGACAAGAGGAAATGGCCTCAAGCTGCACCATGGGAGATTTAGACTGGATATTAGGAACAGTTCATTCACTAAAAGAGTTGTGAGGAAATTGGAACAGGCTGCTCAGGGAAGCAGTTGGAGTCACCATCCTTTGGGGCTATTTAAAGGACATGTAGATTTGGTGCTTAGGGACATGGTTTAGTGGTGGACTTGGCCATGTTAGATTAATGGCTGCACTTGGTGATCATACAAGTCTTTTCAACCTAAACAATCCTATGATTGTAAGACCCAAGAGGTTGTAAAAGTAAAACACCAGTAAAAAAGTTGTTATCATTTCAAAACCAGTCAAGAATGAATCAAGTGGCCTCGTCCATTTCCATAAAGTTATAGAGAGAAAGGAGTAGAAATGTGAATTAAAGTGACATTTTTGCTTAACAGCTACATGTCTTTAGTAGGTTTTCCTGCCATTATCTTGTCTGCATCTGCCGTGTCTGTCAAGCATAGCAGAGAGAATTTGCCTCCTACATCTTCTTCTGTGATCCATGCCTTCAAGTTGTAGCCTTTCATCCTTATTTTCTTATGAAAGAGCTGTTTTCTCTTCATGAAATTTTCTATTCTTGGACTGAATGACTGGCATGGATTAGCATATACCTTCTGCGCTTAATGTTCAGCCAATGACCTTTCACAGCACAGCAATGCATTCTGATGCTGATAATTTTTGAATGCTTCAATATACTACCTGTCTACCAGCTGCAGCGTGTGCAGCACTGCACTTAAGGGGAATGTATGGGGATGGTAATTGCCCAAGCCTCAGTTCACAAATTTTCTTCCTAATGTGTTAGACCTCTGAAACCCTTCAGTGCATGAGCCAACACGAGGGAAAGGTAGGTATTGTCTGGCAGAGGTTCATGTAGACGATTGAGAAGAGAGACATATCTTTTTCAATGCAGTGCCCCTCTTAGATGGACTCCTCCCTTTAAAATCATTCTCCAGGACTAATAATTTGACCTGTTTGTATCTGCAGTGTAATTTATAGCGTATATATTTTGCTGCAGTGACCTAACATGTAAATGTGAATGAGGATCTGGACCATAGTGCCACATTTTTGAAATAAATAATTAAGAAAGTTGCTCCAGTCCATATTAATCATCTAAATAACTGTTAAAAATTTCAGAGACTGTGACCACTTACATCTTCAACTAATTAAACAGAACGTGTTCTTGAACAGGCCTTCTGAAAATCAGAACACTCGAGTGCTTAAATTTGGAAGACTGATATACTGTAAGTTGATTATGTCTCAACTCACCTCTTAATTTATGATAACTAAACAAATGTATTCACTAGTCTGTTAAGATGCCTTCATGACAGATATGACTAACCATATAATTTTGTTCCTGCCCTTGCTTAGCAAAACTTGCCACTGTCTTGTTTATTTGCTCAGATCATTATGTTATGCCTAAAACTAACCTGAAAATTATTTGATATGTGCAAGTCCAAACATACATTTGGGTCCTGTAGAATGCTTGAAAATGCTAATGCAGTGCTAATAAGAAAATTAGGGTGCTGTGAAACTCAGTGAATTACTTAATGTTTATAAATTATTTTGGAATACTCAAATGGGGATCACGTTGCTGAAATAATACTGATACTACTATTACTACTATTAATAATAATAATAATAAAAATAACAACAACAACATAATAAAGTTTCTTGCTACTATTAGATATCAGTGCTCTCAGAACATTTTGATAAACCTAAGAGAGGAAATTCTTTTTGTTTCAGGGCAACTGAGTGAGATTACTCTTGTCAACTACATTACATTAAGGGTCAAAAGTATCAACAGAATATGGTATTCTAGAAGAAGGAACGCTATTTCGCATGCAGCTATTGTACTCAAAGATCGCTCAGTCTTCCAGAGAATGGTGCACATGTGTATCACCAATCAAATCCACCATGATCTCATGGTGCACAGTCTGAAACATTAGCAGTTTAAGTTTCTATTTCAGGTTTACTCAAAATGTTAGAAAAGGCAAATTTGATTTAGATGATCTTATGTGAGACTGACCATTGCTCTTCCCTGATGGTTTACCTTTATGCTAAACAAAGCTGTCTACCCATGTTCAGCATTAAAGTCATTGTGTGTTCTTAATAGACGTGCAATCAAGTGGATCATCAGTTCAGATCAGAGCAGTGTTGTGAATGATCCAGTAGAGCATTACAGCTTTAGTAAGACCTAATTATGAGCATAAGAAATATCTTTTTAAAATTGGTGATGATTTAGCTGAATGCAGTGGGACACAAATTATAAGCTCACTGACTATGAGCTAATCAGGATTAACACAGTGTCATCTATGAGCTGTGTGAAGTTCCCCGCTTTTTTGACAAGTATGAAACTTTGTCCATATTTTAGAACTAGTAATTGGAGCATGGGGTGATTTCTTTTACATCACCTATTATGTAGAAAGAAAGACTCCATTCTAGATAGTGTAGCGTAATATACATGTCATTGTTCACATTACTCTGTGAAACAGTGACTGGAAGCGCTGAGCTGCAAAATGTGTATTGTTAATCATTGGGTCATTAACCTTAACAATGTCAATGCATTCCCCTATCAGATTCAACTAAATGACTGCCTGAGGTAATAGTTAAGAGAACATTTCACACAGATGAACATATTAATGCTTTATTTGGTTCTAAATGCAGTGTGAAGGATTTAGGTAGGAGCTAATATATGTGAAGAGGAAAAAAAGAGTACAATTGAAAAAAAAGAAAGTGAAAACTTCCCAAAAGAAAGTGGAGTCCACAGTTTCCAGCAGCTGTGAACATCATACCTCTCTCGATTTTTAGTTGCAATCATTCAGATAAAAAATTATGGCATTTTGAGGAGGATTTCAATCAAAGGGATGAGGTTTCATTAGAAGCCAGAGACTTTTTTAACATCTAATCTCCAGTATCAATAATTCATGTGAGTTCTCTGATCCTGTGTTTCTACAGTAAAATGCAGGTGATGAGACTTTCTTTATTTGGCTACAGCTGATGGGTTTCTGCCTGAACTGTGCTCCCCCTACATCTGGCAAAGAATGCTTTGCATGGATCTCTGATGGGAGAAGATGCCACTACTGCATCCCAAAATGTTTCTATTGCTTATTCCTGGTAGAGCCAACCACACATTTGTAGATCAAACACTGACCAAAGCCTGTGTTTGCTGTTCTCTTTTTATCAGGGAAGAGCCTGGAAAGATGTCATCCAGCTATAGACTTATGCTGGAATGACTTATTTTGCAAGCTGATCTTTGGAGACCTCTGTCCAAGCACATTCCTCACATCCAGGCTAGAAATGGGTGGCAGTCTAGATTAATCTTCCTGGTGCTGCTCCTGAATGCCATCTGTTCCAGAGACCCAAAGGAAGCCTTTAGTCATTTCCTGTGGGTCATTTCCATGATCATCCATGTGGGGCAGCGCTGACAGCTGGTGGCACAGAATAGTCTCTTGCCACTGCCTGAAAATTTCACGTGATCAGCAGCCGTTTCTCAAGTCGCACTCAGGAAAAAGGCAGTAATGCACTGGGAATCGGATGATTGGTCCTGGTGGTCTGCAAATCATAGAATTGTAGAATAGTTGCGGTTGGAAAGGAACTTAAACCTCATCTAGTTCCAACTCCCCAGCCATGGGCAGGGACAGCACACACTAAACCATTTTACCCAAGTCTCTGCCCAACCTGGCCTTGAACAGTGACAGGGATGGCCTTGGAGGATGCATAGAAAAAAATACTCAGTTTAAAGGCCTTTTAAAACAACCACATCAAGCTTTTTCCACTGTCAGTCCTTTCAGAAAGCCTCAGTTCTGAGGCTTTCACATTTCACGTAGAAGATTAGAACCTCAAAATGACACATTTCAAAGTCAGCTTCTATTAAGCTGTTAGAGAACGTAATTAGCTTTCTTCTGTAAACATGTAGTATTGAGTTGCATTACTGAAACTAGTCCATCAGCATTGCTTCACTTAGCAGTGAGCAAGGAAGAGCTGGTGCTCTATAAATATCTGTTGAGTGTGATCAAGAACAGAGGTAGGAATTAATTAGGGGCTCTCAAAATAGGAAGTGTGGTATTGGCTCGTGGGTGTTAGGAGGATCAGGCCACCTATTTTTCTAGTTTTAATTCCATTTCCTTGCTTTTAGTTATGTTCCCCTGAAGGACCTAAAATTTCACTCTCCTGTCCTAATACCCTTTGCAGATTGTTATCATATTCTCTTAGTTGCTGCTTATCAAAATTCTGCTATTTGAAATAGCTACTGAAGTTGAAAAGTAGAAAATATTATTGCACAAAGGATTTTTTTATTGTTAATATTATTGAAAAGCTCACCTAGTAGTTTTGTTGTTTCTCTTATATACATGGATATAAAACTGTTGTAATGCCTAGTTTGATCCTTCTGTAGCAGCTTGGCCCTTCTGATTGCATGGGCTTGGAAGGAAAAATCTGGTAGTGTTAATTCCAGGGAAGCTTTTTAATATCCTATTCTTTTTTGGGATTAAGGATTTGGCTGTTGATGAGAGGGAGTGAGCTTTTGTCATCAATTTTAATGAGACATTTATAATCTCTCTTGATTGTATTTAAGTTTTTTTATTGTTGCTGTTTTTTTTTTATTTCACTCATTCAAGCAGTCACTCTATGAAAGCTTTTTTAAGTACTCCAAATCTATTCTGGTAATGAAGAAATGAATGTCAAGCAAAGCAATTTTATCTAAATTTACAACTAGTTCTCTTAGACAAGATCAAAACTGACATGAAGAAAATATCATTTACATGCAAGGAGCAGGACCAAGCTGAAAATCCCCAGTTACATCCACTGGCTTATAGTAAGGTGGTATTTTTAGCCATGAACAATTTGCCACACCTAATCCCAGTCATTGCATGTCACGTTTGTTTATCTAAGAATGAGAAAGTGTCAGTTATAATATTTTATACGAATGAAGCTTCTGCAGCTGTTGCTAAATCCAACAAGATTGAGGTTCTATTTCTGTGCATGTTCGTAGCCTCCCATCCCACCCTCCCTCTTCAGGTAGCTGGAATTTGGCCCAATGAAACTAACAGAAATGAAGAGGAAATAAGATAGCAAGATACAAGCCATGAGTCTGAAAGGAGAAAAAGCTGTTGCAGCAGAACTAGTTGAGTATGGAATTGGGATTGTAATCTTAATATTTACCTGGACCATAAGAGTTATTCTGTCTGGGACAAACTCTATGTTTTGTTCTCTTTTAGAATAGTTTTGATATCTCATTTTCATTTTGTTTTCCGGAACAGTTCTGACTCGCATCAGCCTGACACCATTGTACAAACAATGTAACCTCGCTTTTATAGTAAACTTGAAAAATCACTGGGTTATGCAAGGCAAATCTTTGCCCCTCTAGACAGATATTCCTCTCTTTTTTTGAAAGAGGCTACTCAAAGTGCCTATAAATTCCACTAGCATTCTGGATGATACCATGCTCTAGAAGTGTAGTATGAACCAGGACTGACTGTTCTGGGATGAGAACAGTATGTTCTGGGAGCACTTTGTTTTTCTTCTGTGCTGATGTTTATCTATCCCACAGTGGAAACAAGCAAGCTGTTGCTGTAGATTTAAGCTTGCAATCCTACTTAACCTGATGGATAAATCATTAGTTTCTTATTCCATATCTGGTTTTGCGACTGCAAATCACCTGTTTGCATGCATGGCAAGCCAGGCTCTTAAAGATGATCTCAGATGTGCTCCACATGGAGCATATACACACTCAAGCAGCTTAATAAATTAGGTGTGGCTGGCAAACAAATACATGATACTGAATAAGACAAGCAGCTATAGCTATACCTTCACCATACTGCAGGACATGAGACAGATAGTCAAGATGATGGCTATGGATTGATGTAGAAATATAGTTGCCTCTGCATACTGTTGGCATTATCTTAATGGAAGTTGAGAAGCAAAGCTTGATACCTCAGATACACATTGGAATTTAGTGCTTTGCGATGTTGATTAGTATCTCCTTGTGATGCCGTATTGTACTGTGTCAGCCAGCCACCTCAGGTGGTTCGTAGCTTCAGGGTACTTACATTTTAATTTATTCTGTAGCGTAAATATGTCTTGTGTGTTTGTCACTTGGAAAATCAGAATGCCTACAGTTGCATCCTTATACACCCATTGCTTTCCCTGTGATGGAAGTATAAAATGCGTTTTAACTGTGTGGTAGTTAAGCCATTAAAATGTCTGTGTCTAAAATGCAAAGCTTTTCATTAGCATTTTCATAACCTGTACATACTTAGAACTATCCTTTCTCATTGACTATGCTTTATCCTTGTTTTTTTATTAATCACACAATTCTGATCATACCGTTTTGCTTTCTCTGTCTGAATATTTATATAGATAGTGGTCTAGGAATGACACTGTAATACTTAGCTGATAATAAGATGTGTTGTAGATTAGTTCCAACTGCTTGAGAATACCTGGGATGACAAATTTATCCTTGGGATAAATTGTTATTTTATTAATTTTCTTAACCTTAGTTATACATGGTTCAACCATCTTTCTAAATAATAAGTACAGCAGGAAGATAAGTAAATTAAAAATGCTATTGCAATGTTTCTATACTTAGCAAAGAAACAACGAAGTTCTAGAGCTAGTTCATGCAACTAGGGTGGAAGTGTCCATGCTGTTGTTTTCAAAATATTCCTTCAATACGGTTACTTTTCTCTTGCGTTAATGCTTAAAAAATACAGGCATTTCATTTTCTTCTGCTGAAGTAGCACTTTTCTTATTGAAGGCCCTCGAGGGAAGCAGAAACTCTGAAACACAAAATGCGATTTATGCTTGCCTTGTAAAATGCCAAGGAAACTGCTTGAAGACCGTAATAACCCTCGCTGCTCATTCCATGAGCATGCCTATGGAAAATGTTAATTTAATCAACAAATTATAGCTTAACACAAAGCAAGGAGTGTGGAAATTCTGGCAAAGGAAGAGGAAAGGTCTCTCATAATTTTTATGATTAATCATGAATTGGAGCCTCTTTATTATTCTTGCATAAATGAAGAATTCATCCTAAATGGATTATGTTGCACTTCTCATTCATTTTATTTCCTGAGTCACATCTACATACATGTCCCATCAAAATTTATGAGAACTGCTTTATGCTGACATGAAGGCATTTTAGTAACAGTGTTGAGTTTTACTTCTTCTCATATTAGAGATGCTGTTAGAGAGGGAGATCAAACAGAGAGCTCATACTTTTAGAAGAAACCCTGCAGCTTTCATGCTGGTTTCTACTAGCATTTTTAGCCCATGGATACCGATCACGGGATGCCTCACATAGTCTAAGTGTTCCCTGCCAAATGTTGAAGCAATGAAGTTAGAAATAGGAATATTGGAATGAAGAGGAACAGAAATAGATCTCTACAAGTCAGCTTAAAGGTCCATTTGTGGTAGGGCAATATTACATTTTTGAAAGGCATATATTAACTGATTAGATCACCTGCAAATGGAGTGTTAATTAATAATATCGATGACACAGTGCAGTACAATTACATTAGCAGGAAAAGCTGTCAGATATATTGTAGGTATGCCATTCAGGCATTAATCCTAAAGATAATGGACTAAATTTTGCTCTGTTTATTTTTGCAGCTTACAAATGGAGTAAGTCCAGTGACAACTGCTGGTTGTATCTTCATGTGTGTGAATAGTGAGTTTGTCCCATTGTCATTTAATAAAAAGCTTTCTTAAAAATACCTGCCAGTGAGGCACACTTGACATATTTTTGGTTCATAATAACTCAGACAAAACACTGGGTCTCAGCTTTGCAGTTTGTGATGAATATGGAGGAAGGTTGTGGAGGGAAGGACGGTGGCTTAGAATCAGTTTTATATACCCCTAATGCCAAATTCAAGTAATCCTGACTTCACTCTAATTATTGTCCACCTAAGAATATTTGCAAGTAAATATTTTCACTTTCAGTAAGTGTAATTCCAAGGATCAAAACCACAAAACTTTAATCCTACAGATTAAATTAGTTTAGGAGTCCTTAAGTATTAAATTAGCATATGCTTTAGCTGGACTGTCCAGCACAGCAGAAAACTGTATGGAATGTTATTCTGGCCATTTGCCTTTGTCTTTACATTTTCTCCTTCTCCTATCAAGCTGTCTGAAGAAATCCCTTTTATTGTTGTGTTTGCACTTCCTATGATCTGGGTATTGTACCACTTAACGTAGTGGACATCGTTGACTCACTAGAGAAAGAGTAGCAGCTGAAAAAGTAATTGGCATCATTATCATGCCTTTAACACACAGGAATTTTAACTTAGCAGCTTAGTTTCCAAAAAATAATTTCATTTTCAAAAATGAATGTGACAAATCTGCCAAATGAGAAAATAAGCAAGATGAGATGAAACTAAAGAATTGATGCTACAGTTGCAGAAAAACTCTCTTCACTATTCAGGATTGATTGTGCTATTTACAGTTAGAAGTGAATTATCTGGTTCCTGTAGAAAAGAAATTCCAATTCATGCACCAAAGCTGAAGTCAGGTCAGAGTCCATCTGACTCCTTTGATATGTGAGCTGCTTCCTTGATTGACAAATTAAGACTATAGCTAGGCATACATTTAATGAAAAACATGATTTACTGCAGCTGGAGCTTTTTATTGGTACTGTAAATGACTTGTGCTCTTTATAGTTGGTATAGGAATAGATCCAATACAAGAAGAGGATCCTGTTGCAAAGCCCGTTATCTGTTATACAAAAGGACACAGAACCAGATGTTCTTTTACTATGCTTAGCATTTAGGCTAAAGCTCTGGGAGAAAATGGAATATGAAACCAATAAATACAGTTATTTTCCCCAAAGAAATAGGTTTAAATACAGACTAGACATATACCCTGCCTCACTCAGGAAAAGTGACCTGCAGCAGTGTTGTGAGGGTTGGCAAAGGGCAGAGATGCAATGGGGCCAAGCAAGAGGAGGCAAGTGATAAAGTGGCTAAGGGAGCAACATCTAGTGGGTGTAAATACATAGCTTCACACAGTCAATAGAAGCTATTGATCTAGTGTACTCTGGAGGCTACCGATGGCAGAAGCACTCCAGTACATGACAGCATTACACATTGGAACTTTTTGGTCATTAAATATTTATTCCAATACTCTCCAAGATATATAGCCAACAGCACTAGTAATAAGTAGTTTTCCAATTTCTAAACTTTCATTACATCCAATGCTAATTCATTTTGCTAATCTATATTGAGATTAATTGTCTATCTTATGAATCCTCTTTATTAGCATCATCTGAAGAAACAGAATGGAACTATGCTTTGCAATGCAAAGTCAGACTGTCTCTTCCCAAGACTGAGGCCAGACAGGCTTGGGATAATAAAGCAAGTGAAGTTTTCTGTCTGATGTCAGCCAGAGTCCTATTTGGTGGCAGGAGAAGATAGGGAGATGGAAGTAAGAAGAGAGAAGGAACAGGGAGCGAAAGTCCTGTGAAGGGTACAAAAGTGCACATGGAGAACTGGAAAGATATGATCCCAGGGTGAAAGATATGATCCCAGGGTGAAAACAGGATAAGGGAAAACAGCTGTTCAGCACAAGAGACAAAAAATATCAACAAATATAGGCAGTTCTATCAAGAGTCAGAGGTTCCAGCTTTGGCTGTTACCCTCTTGCTCTCAGCTGCATTAAATTTGCCATGTAGCTCTTCCCAACAGAGGCAGGCATGGAATACATCCTGTTATGTGTGAAAATAAGTGGGGAAAAAATAGGATTTATAATCCTGAAAAAAAAGAAAAAAACCAACAAAAACCAAATCCAAACCCAAATAATTTATTTCTCATTCTGAATTATCTAATTAGTATGTGCTGTAATCTGATTTACTTATGATGAAGCAGCTTCAGTACTTGTGATGTATGCCTTGAGTGTATACAGTGTTTCTGTGTAGGGCAGTCATTTATGGGATAAGTAATTCAGATGTTCATATCCATAAAAGTGTGAGAGTAGAGGATGGGATAGTCTGATCTGGTTTTCAGAGGACTTTATAGCTCCAGGATCTCCTTGGTGCTGCAGTAAGCTTGTGTCCAGTATTAATTTAAAGGTAACTCAGATGTAGCAATACTTTACTGAAGACACAGTTAACATTGTCTTTTGGACTTATCCTTAGTTTATTTTGACAACAAGCTCTGCAGTAAACTACTGGAATTATTCTAGTAATTTCCATATCAATACTATTAGTCTGAGAATTCTCTTTCTTTAGAATGCTTCTGCTTATGGTCCCATTTGAGCTCTGAGGAGAATGTAGTCAATGAAAGGTATACAGGAGATGTGATTTTCTCGACTGTACTATGTGTTTTTCAATGAAAGCAAGTAGGTTTGAAGTGCCCTGAAACAGTTCAAGGTTAGACTGAGAAAGTGAATACCACATTGTTCAGACTTGGGTTCAGGCTCTATTAACAAGGCAGTTTTTAATCTTTTTGATGCCTAAAGAACTTTATATGCCTCTCTCATTTTTCCTCCAGAAGGAAGGAAATTTTTCTGTCTCAAAAAAGGAAAAATAAAACAAAATGTTAAAATAAAAATAGGTACTTTTCCTACAGAACAATTAAAGAAACTGAATAACTGCATATATGCTTGCCATGGTTTAAGCCCAGCTGGCAACCCAGAATCACACAGCCACTCGCTCACTTTCCCTCCCCCCCAACCCTTTCCTCCCCCTGCTCCCAGAAGGATGGGGAGAAGAATCGAAAGAATGTAACTCTCACGGGTTGAGATAATAACAGTGCAGTAACTGAGGTATAACACAAACCACTGTTGCTGCCACCAATAATAATTATGATAAGGGAAATAACAAGGGGAGCGAATACAACCGCTCACCACCCACCGACTGATACCCAGTCTGACCCAAGCAGTGATCTCACCCTTCCAGGTAACTACCCCCAGTTTATATAATGGGCATGACGTGCTGTGATATGGAATACCTCTTTGACTAATTTGGGTCAGGTGTTCTGTCTCTGCTTCCTCCCGACTTCCCCTCCTCCCTGGCAGAGCATGAGGCTCAGAAAGTCCATGGTCAGAGTAAACATTACTGAGAAACAACTAAAAGCATCAGTGTTATCAGCGCTGTTCCCAGGCTGAAAGTCAAAGCCACAGCACTGCACCAGCTACTAAGAAAGAGAAAAATGACTGCAACTGCTGAACTCAGGATAATGTTCTGACTTTAATAACTAGCATGTAAAATGAGGTATTTGCCAGAGGTGACCAGCTGACAGTTGTCTCTGGTTTGACTTCATATTCTTAGAATCTACAGTTGTGTTGCATTTGCTTAACTTACAGAAAAAAAACCACATATTTTTTCCCTCTCATAAAAGGAACGGCAATCGTTTGTTATTTGACAAACAGGTCCCACGAATCTGAATGTGGCTCTGTTTCTGAAGTGATTTTTGATCCACATATCTTTAGAATGCTTCCCCAGTGCTTTTGCTTCTGTACCTATTTCTTTACTTACTTATTCAAGCAAATAACCCAAACCTTTCTGTTGTACATCCCCAAGCTTCACCAAGGCATTCCATGAGAGTTCGCACTACTGCTAGGACACTCTTCAGCAACAGCTCTCAGCTTGCTTTAAGCCATTTCTTCTTTTGTTCTTCCAGTTGCCATTTTTTTCATACCCTGCTGATCACATCACAGCTTCCATGACAGTTCTTCACAGTGCAGCTGTACAAGTAGAGGTTGCTAGACCGAAATTCAAGACGACAGTCTCCTTTGCAGTAAGGCATTTGTGTTGCTGGATCCTCCCGAGGATAAGTGTCAGTACCCGTACTGAAAGTCAAGCTTTATATTTGAACAGTTGTGAGGCTGTAAGGAGTAGTGCTATGGTTTCATAGATCATAAAAAGGAATAACAGTATATCTAGCAAGTGACTTAGTCAATTCAACAACTGCATTAATCCCTAGGGTAGCAATTCCACTCCTTGAAACAGCTGAGATTTAAATAATTAAGGTTAAAGGTTCTTCTACCAAAACAATTGGGAATTTCTGTTAGAGGATCATTATACCAATGTTGTTATTAATATTAGTCTTAATTGCATTGCACCAGCCTTGTTTGCCCATGTATCCTTAAGAGAACTAATCAAAGATCAGTGCATAAGAAGGAACAGTGCAAAGGACAAAAGCATATTGTCTGCCTATGGTGTATTGTCTTTAGATGAAGAAAGAGTAACTGGTGAGCTTTCCCAGTATAAAGACACAGATGCGAAATTTAACATTACGTTGAGGAAGCTCTGTAAAAAATTCTTTCCCTGTAGCCAGTAGAAAACTGGATGGTTAGGTAGAGACAGTTCTGAGACAAGGCAAGCTTTAAGGGAGGATTTAAAACTGTCAGTAAAATTCCTTCAGAAATGTTTAAAGTTACTCGTTTAGCAGAGGATATGAGAAGTAAAAGTGTTAAGAGGAAAAGAGGATGTTCAATAATACTGTAGAATTGAGGGCTGATATGTTGTTCAAATCACAAGACTTACAGAGTGAAGTAAATGACTGCTTAAAGACTAGCACTTCCAAAAGAAGCTTGAAAGCTGACTTTGGGTATGCAAAGGATAAAGCCGCACATTAAGATGGGAATGATGCAAGCAATGTGCCAAACTCAATAACTTGAAGAGTGGTGGCATGGATTGGGATCCCCAGTGAGTGGGGCTGTTAATTAGTATTAAGGTGAAGAAGCAACCACACTTCATGTTTATTAATTTTAAATTCTCTGTGATGATATGGTAGTAAGATACCAGCAAAATTTGTCAAAGTCTGACAAAGGAATGTCAACCTGATGAATAGAAAATGTGTGAGTTTTCTAAATCTTAAGTTATTGCCGTATTTAAAAATACGTGTTTCTTCACAGGGCACTATCATGACTCTGAGTCTAGCTAGTTTTGTAGGTTTTGAGATTTAGATATCTTGATCTTCACATCTGCATATGTGAAAGAATTTTTGTAATGGTTAGATGATGCGAGGTCAAAAAGGAAGACCACCTAAGCCGTGAAATACAGGGCACTACATGAACCAGGGTAATTAACTTATATCCATTTAGCAGTGGCTCACTTGACTGCGTCATCAAAAAATGGACTTTCCCAAAACACCACTATACATGATGCATTAGGAAGAAATTACAGAATCATAGAATCATAGAATAATTAGGGGTGGAAAGGACTTTAAGGTCATCTTAGCTCCAACTCCCCTATCATGGGCAGGGACACATCACATTAAATCATGCTACCCAAGGCTCTGTCCCACCTGGCGTTGTACACCGCCAGGGATGGAGTATTCACAATTACCCGAGCAACCCATTCCAGTGCTTCACCACCCTCACAGTAAAGAATTTCTTTCTCATATCCAATCTAAACTTCCCCTGTTTAAGTTTGAACCCATTACCC
>JANRGW010030692.1:49892-68554 GCA_024733675.1 Psilopsiagon aymara | reverse complement strand
GGGTGTTGGTTTAAGTTTGGGAATTTTTTTTTTCTGTGGTTTTCTTTTCCTAAGCTCAAATTTTACAGCACTGCAAGAAAAAAACTAACTCAGTATTGATCCTTTAAGGTTAAGAACTTGGTGCACTTAAATTATTCTAACCCAGAGAGTTTGAAATTTATAGTCCCTCTTGAACCTCCCTGCCTCACCAGCTTCCTTGGGAGGACCCTGCTGCAGGCTGCATGCCAACTGCAGTAAAATTTAAAGAGGTGAGAGAGAAACTTCCCAGAAAATATAAACATTTCATGGAAATGAAATAAGTCTTCCCTTATAGGAACTCACCTCAGCAAGCTTTAGATAAATGGAAAGGTATTCAGAATTGTAAGTGGATATAAAGTGTGGTGTTTTAGATACATTTGTTTATGAGCAATGCAGAAATGCATATTGTCCTAAGACGGTGGAGGCAAACAGCAAAGGGCTGTCAGTCCCCCTCCCCCTGGCCCGGGGTCAGCAGTGAGCAGGAAAGCACAGGCTGCAGAGGTGGTTGGCTCTGGTTTATGCCTCCCTGCAGGATGGATGGCAGCCGCACACACCTTCACCCCCCCGGAACAAACCCCCCGCTCGCTGCAGCCACAACACTTGAACTCGTGACATCAATACACCCTGCGAGGGAGCTGAAATATTCCCCAAGTTCAGAGATGGGGAACTCAGAATAATAGCAACGAACAAGGCACTGGAAAGTGCTCTCCTCCCGTGTCCGAAGTCTCTGGCTGACACAACACAGAAGGCTCTCATGGCTGCACAATAACAACAACTGCAGAGAGAAATAAAGTGTGAGCATTAGAAGGGCTGTAAATTCCTCAGCCCCACTCGCTGGGCACCAGCTCTGGAGGCCTGCTCCTCTTGCAGCTCTGAGTGACCCGTGTTTCCTCAGAAACCTCACCACAACAACAGAGGGTCTGGGAAGCTGCTGGGAAGTGACACACTGGAAGCAGGAAGGGGGATTTCAGAAGGGAATCTTTTCACCTGGGGAGATGCTGGAGAATTCGGGTTAAGTGGTTGCTCAGAAATGCAAGCGGTTTGATGCACAGCTTGTGCTGCTCCCTTTCTGAAGGTATCTGTCATGACCCCAGAAGAAACCTGCCAAATGGATTTAAACATTGCTGTTCCGGCCATGCTGCTCTCACATTCAAGTGACTTATGCAGAGAGCACGGGTAAATGTAGCATAGAAGTGTGCAGGCTCAGCCTCACAGGCTCACTGCCCAGCCTGGGGGGTTTGCTCACACCACACTCTCCCCAGTAAGCACCTTGTCTTTGTAAATGTTTAACTAACCCCTACGTGTACCCACAAGAAACCATATGCTCACTTCTGTACACACACCGAAATCACAGATAAAATCATGCCCTTATCAGGCTTGTCACATTTAATAGGAAATATAGGCAGGGAAAGCTGATGCACAGGATGAATCATGCAGATTTAACAACTGTTCCCAAGTTTCTCAAAACATTCAGCCATCTCTCTGCTGTTTAATCCTTCTAAGGTTTCCTGAGTCACGCAGTGAATTTTAACTCTATGCTACTGCTGCAGACATCACTTATGTGGATGTACTCCTGTGAGAAAGAAAGTTATCAACAGCAGAGAAGTAATGCTGCACTCTAAAATGCCATTGAGTGTCACAGGACAGGTGCTTGGGATGTTTCTAATTCTAATTCTAATATATAAGGAAAGGAAATTGCTGTCCTTTAAATGCCAAACAGGGCTATCAGCTAAGGAAGAAAGAAAGCAGAAGCTTCTTAAATACAGATCAAGCCAATGAGCTGTACAGTTTGGAGACGCCTGTTACTGAGATTTTGGAAGGCAGCATGTGAGAGGCTGTCTTCAAAATGAACTGGAAATTTTCTCCCAGTTACCTCCACACTTGGAAAAGCTCTATTTTCCAATAAATACACACACACATGCACACACAATGGCCCATTCTGTGGTAGAAGTGCTGATCAGGGGAGACAACTGAGAGTTCTGCTGTGAGGCCAGTAACACCCTCTCCATCGTACTGGGTCTATCACTTCAGGTGTCATTCACATTTGAAAGAAATTGTCGGGGTTTGACCCTGCTTGCAGCTAACTTTGTCTCAAGCCCTCAAACTCTGTGATCCTTGGTTCCTGTTCAGTCAAGCAACACCAGTTGTACTCTCACTCCTTGTCTTATCTATTCAGCTGTGCGCCTCAGGACAAGGGACTGCCTTCTACTCCCATGTCACAAACATCCAAGGGCCCTTTCGTGATCAGGGCCCCTGAATTCTTCCTTTATTATGATTGCTACGTGTGCATTCTGAGAGGTGATTAGGCCATTAATCCGTGTTAACAATGAAAATAGAAAGAAGCAAGAAGTCACAAAGCCTGGCATTTCTGTGTGTTGTAACTAACTGGGATAGTTTGTAAGGTTGGCTTTTCCTTTTCCAGTTGTTTCTACAGGAATGTAACAACCTGATTCATTTAGAAACTTCAAGCTATGCAATATTTATGCATAAGATATATTCTGTGACCATTCAGCTCAGATTTTTTTGTAGAGGTTCTTTTCTCTTTCCTATCCGAGAATTTGTTTCTTACATACCAGCCAACCTCAGACAAGTCCTTGCTCAGCAACTGGAAGCTGTCTTCATGTTTGCTGACATCTCTAAATGGTTTCAGAAAGTTGTTTTTAAAGGAGTTTGAAGCAGCAAGCTTGAAGAAGTTGTCAAAACATACATATGGAAAGGAGAGAGTGTCACCCCACTTCTGCATGGAAGTTTGGGCAATGACCCTAGGGAGAAGCATCACAGGCCATAAACCTTCATTTGAATCTTTTAGCCGAAAGCCATACCCTTTTAGTCAGCTAATGGCATTTTGACCAGGTGTGCAGCTGAATTTCTGTAAAAGAGAAGTAAGGGATCCTGCAGGAAGATTCAGGAGTTTAGAGAAAAATTCTTCACACCAGCACCTTTGAAATGGGAGCAATGGTGTGCGTCTGCTCTCTGAGAAAAGCTTTATTGCCCACAATTTATTTTAGAGGTTTTGAGTGAAGTTAGAGATCAAACAAGGATGTCATTGCTTTAGCCAAAACCAGACAGGATATGGACAGAAGGGTTCGCAATGGCCCCATGCCCTTCCCAATCTTCAAACTTTAAAATCTACACTGACAGCCTCACTGCAATCACAGCACTGTCCCCAGCCTCCACCAAAGCTCTTTCACAGCCCTCCCCTAAGTCCTCACGGTACCATTGGTTTACATCCATGCATACAGAGAGGTAACTGCCCCTGAACCCGTTGTCAGATCAGTCAAGCACACCATTTCACTTGGCCTTTATTCTGTGCTTCTGCTTGGTTTTGTTCATTTTCTTCACCTTTCTGCTAATGAGGAGGAGCAACTGATTACTCTCTTAGGCCTTGCTGTACCCCTAGGGGGTTTCCTGTGAGCACGGAGGACTAGGCATGTATGGGTTCTCAGGGACATGTTTTAGCATTTCTGAGAAGTCATCACTTACAAATTCTACTGCAAAGGCTCAAGCAACCCCTGAATGTCAGCATTGCATGAGAGGGGAAAGAAGCCAGGGCTTGCTGTCACTGTTTAATGTATCTGCAGTATCCTGAAGGCATGCATGGAGGAGGCAGAGGGATAGCAGCAGTGCTGCAGCTTCACTTTTTTGTGACATATTACATCCAGAAGAGAAAGAATTGCCTTGTAGGGAGCATAAATCAGGGCTGCTTTCAGCTTTTAAAATGAGGTAAAGTTTGTATGAATATAATTATAGCCTCTGATGCAAATAAAACAAGATGTGACAGATACAGAAAGCTGCCACTACTAAGCTAGTGCTATAAAACTTCAGTAAGTGACTAGCAGTTGGCAGGAAGTTCAAAGAAGATCTTACTCTCCCCTGACATTGATATTGTGTCTAAGATATCTCTTTTTAAAGCTTTTTGTTGAATTTTATATACTTCTAAAAACAATTATTAGTTAGGATTGCCTTGGGCTGCATCATTTAAGACAAATTTATTGATTCCAAAGTACCAAATAACTTTCTTCAGTGACCAAAAAACAATGGTATGATCTTTGTGGTATTTGCTTCTTGACAGTGATGGTCCATTTTCATACAACAAACACATATCCTGTTTTCCAAATTCAGACTAACTGAGGTTATTATTTGACTTCTCTCTGAAGTCAGTCTTATGGCATCTTTCTGAAAGACTTCTTAGCTCTACATGTCCCACAGACAAATGCATGGAGTTTTTATACATACACACAAACATATGCTCACTCAGCAGCAAAGAAGAGTTCAGTTCCTCCACACCCTGAACTGCTCCCAGTGGCTACGGGGACCCTGGACAAGAGGAGCTGTGCTGACTGCTCCCAGCTTGGTATGTTCCTAGACCACTGTCTCTGGAGTCCAAGGTACACCTTGGGCAGATCTGTTGTTTGTACATTCTGGTCTTATGGTCTCTCCTCACCATCCATGACAGCCACTGTCAGAAACAAGACCACAGACTTTTGGTCCAATCAAGTATAGCTGGGAACCCCAATGGTCATTAGTCCCTGGCTTCCAGGCAGTTCTCTAACCAGTAGCATTAAAAGGCATATGAACCTGTTTCTTCCACTAGCAAGAAACAGTTTCATATTGATTTTCATGGGAAAAAAAAGGTCCATAATGAGGCATTTCAGAACCTGTAGCTTTAAACTGAAAAATGTTGTCCAGTTTGGGTTTGTTCTGGTTTTTCAATAGTGCTTTCCTTATGTGTGTAGCAGAGCAGAGTTCAAATGTGTGGGCAATGTTATCTGGAAGATGTGCATTTTTCATTAATAGATATAGCAATGTTATTTATATACCAGATAAAGTGGTTGGATCAGGTACACAATATCTAGAGGACTGTCCTTGCCCTGACAAGGAATTTGCAGGATTTAGGGACTCTGCTTCTCTCTCCATTAGAAGTTACCCAACTGTTCCCTATTTGACTGCTCAGATACTCACCAAGTAATCAATCACCATGACTTCTCTCAAAGATAACGTTCTGAGCAAGAGTAAATTATAATGATGGAGTCTCTAAGGGAGTATTTAAGCAAACTATAATTACAAAAGGTTACTATCTATGACATTTTCAACTGCATATTCCTTATCTCCAAGTCTCCGACAATTTGTAACCTTAATTTATAGCCTCCTGGGCTACATTTGTCTTACAAATTGCCAAATTTCTTTGGTGTGACCCCCTAAAGTGATCAGAAATTAGATTGCCTGATTATACCTTCTATGTTTTGTAAGGCCAGGTGTTGTAAGGATCAGAAACACCACCACCATGCAGGTGGTGTAATAAGCAGGGAGGCATAACTGACATAAAGGTTTGCAGCCGTGGCTTGCATTGCTTTTCCTTCAGGAAGTACTTATTTTGTTGGCATACATTTTCCTCTGGGAAATAGAGAATGGTGCTGGCTGCATTGGTCCTTCAGAGTACTTTTGGGCCTCTGTAACATCCTCTCTTTTTGTGTGATATGTGCCCTTTACCTACCAAAGATGTTACACAGAGCTGTGCCATGCCATGTGATGCTATCTAGAAAGGCTGCTTGCAATCACAGCTATTCCTGGCCCAGGCCATGCAATCTGCATAGAACAAAGCACTGATTTTTGCTCCCTAAGTAGTGGGGCTCCTGCTCTTCAACCTGGGACAAAGTGTTCTATGATCTGCTAATTCCAAAAAGAAACCTTCTCTTTGTCACCTGGATGCAGCAATTCTCCATGTCACTAAAGCCCACCTTTGCGCACAGTGTCACACACATACTGTTAGATTGGGCCCTCAGAGCTACAAAGGGCCCAGGAGTGCCTGCAGAAGCTCTTTGGATGAGTCACCCCCAGAGGGGAATTAGAGTCATGCAAATGTCAGCTTTGCTGCTGCCAGACTAAGAATGGGGTGGCTATAAATCTCTCATCAGAGACAGCTAGAACCACAGACTGGAAGATCCTGCAGAAACTAATCCAGGCATCCACAGGCTTCAAGTTTCTGCTGTGTTGCCTTTACTAGTGTGTCATGGGTTCAGCAATAATAGTCATTTTTTCTCCTTCTCTGTTAACCCTAAAGCCAAACCCTCAAAGGCAGGTGTCTCACCTCAAGCTGCACAGCATAGTGGAAGCAGGGAAGGGTAGGAAAACTAACAGCAAGCATGGTCCAAGATGCTGCTTTAAATCCCAGGTGTAGTGGGAGCTGTATTGATATTGTTTGTATTCCTGAGGTCAAGCATGTGGGAAATGGGGTAGTTGACATAAGAGATGTTCATACCAGTCCCTGCCATTCTCCTTCATCTCTCACTATTGCAGGCCATTTAAGTCTTCACCTCCACTGCAACTGTGAGAGCCATCTAAACCATAGCTGCTTTCACTCTGAGCAATATGACTTTCACCAAGTCATTTGCTGTTTTGAGTGCAATAAAGTTTTGCAAAATGTCTTTTTTTCCAGCCTCACTGAGTAAAATTATTCAGTAACCTAACGCTGGTCAGGGCCTGCTGAATGTCCCTCCACATGCCACAACACCTATTCTACTGTGAGACAACATCACAGGTCTCCTGAAGGAATTAGAAAGAGAGTCAGAGTGACCATGGCAGCACAGCCCTGGGCAAAGGAAAACAAGACCCACTGCACCTCCAGCATGACCGCCAGCAGCAGCTTGCCCCACTGATGCTGTCAGGCAGAAGCTCTGGGCCAGTGCTGGAAGGCCATGGAGCAGCTGTGGTTAACACTGCTCTGTGAAACAATTAATGCAACCAGTTACTTTCCAAGAATGTCTTGTCTAATGAATCACTGGGCCATTAACCTGAACAGTCATAATGTGTATTCCCAGTGTCAGGATTGCATGAATAATCCCCAAGGGAATAATTAGAAGTGCATCACATGGAGGAACATGTAATGTGTTACTGGATCCTAGCAAATACAAGGATCCCCTAGCACATTGTCAGTGATTTAGAAAGGAGACAGTGGACGGAAGACAAAGAGGAAGGGAGAGTGGCAAGATGTATGGGTAGCTGATGTAAATGCCTTGCTATCAGTTTAGAGAATTTGTGTCTGTCTTCAATGGCATTAAGACTGAAGATGTGAAGCAGAGAAGGAAGGAAATTGAATTAAATGCTGAGACTGTTTCAAGGTATGGGACTTAGTCTTCCCTGTGGCTCACCTACCAGTCTGCTTGCTCGCTATTTATTTTAGACCCTGGTGTCTACATAATCCGTACTTCATACTTAGGTGCCTTTCTAGTTAGCCAGTTAATTCTATCCTTGAAGCAAGCCAAGTTGGCTGAGTCATACACACAAAGGGTTCTCCAAGCAGCAATTATGCATGAGAAGGGGCAGATTTCCTTGCCTCTGTCCAGAACAGGCTTCTAACACTACTCCAAAAGCCTCTGTCCACCTTTGTGCCACACCACAAGGGCACAGAACATTTGTCTCCCTATGCAGTGTTTCACCAGCCTTGCAGGGGACACACCAACACCACAGTGCACCATCACTGCACAGGAACAGTGGCACAGGGACCAAAGATTCTGCATGTCCATGGCATAAAATAAAGCTAAGCTGGCTCCTCATAAAATCCCTTTGGTGGAAAAGCTCCCTTTACACAGCTAAGTCTGTAAGAAGACATAAATAATTCACTGTCCTGTATCTTTCTTACTGTAGAAAAGATTTCAGGTAAAACTGACTCTGTAAGAACATAAAAACAGAGATATACATTCAGCGTCCACATTTTTTTCCTCATAAGGATGAAGAGTACATTAAGTGACCTTCCTTTCCAATAGGATAAGAAATCTAATGCCAGCTTAAGAAACTTAAAAGTTGTTAGCAGTTATATAATACTGGCAACATATTTTACACTAGGCAGCTATGAAAAAAAGTCATAAAAAATGCAATTAAATGTCTGAACTGTTGCTATTTTGGAAATTAAAACAACACACAGTATCCTTGCTGCAGCTTATATTACTTACTTATGACTTGTGCACAGTTATTTTCACCAGTTTAACCATGCTTCTTTTCCATAAAAGTCTGCTGTTAATAGGTCCTTTGGGAACCCTGAAAATAACAAGATCTGTAATAAAAAAATTAATAATACTGAGAAAACTCGAGTTAGAAAGGCTTTTTAGAGCACATTAAAGCTTCTATTTTTAAAAAAGGAGATATTTTTGCAGAGACCCCCCCCCCAGTGCTCTGTAGCAGGTAGATCTGAGCTACCCTTGCTGAGAAGTTAAAGAAGGGAAGCCAAGCCTTCAAGAGAGTGTCAGGACTTGACTATGCACATGACTTTGTGGTTACTGAGAATGCTACTGGCCTCTCTGATGTTGCATTAAAGGATCTTGTTCTGTTGATACAATCAGACACAATAATACGGGTGCCAGTGAACATCAGTCACGTGTATATCAATTCTAAATGTAAATTCTTTCTGTACAGGAGAATTTCTAAAGGTAACACAGCAGAAGGTATGAATCAGCTTCATATAAGGGTGCAAATATTCCAAAAGCTAAGCGAGAGAAGGAAAGAGACGAGCACAAACAAAACATGTCACTGGCTATTGTCAATTGGTAGAATGCTGCATTCTGAACTTCTGCAGTTTCACAGGGGAATGGTTTGCTCTTTCCTGTTGCTCAGAATTCGTCACTTATCTGTCTAATTGGGACACTGATGGGGGAGCTGCATGTAGCAAGACTATAGAGAGTTCTAAAGATTTTACTGTTTCCAATGGAAATGGTAAACTGTCTGTGTTCAACATATATTTCTATCCTGAATGTGAGAAATATGCACCAAAAATGGTTATATTGATGGAAGGTGATGCAACAGGTTTCATCAGAGTGAGCCTGAAGGTTACTAAAGAACAATAATCAAAGTCAGATACTTTTAAATCAGCAAATCCAAACCATTTGCACCCAAGAATTGAAGAAGAAATAAGTAAAGATTGACTTGAACTTTCAATTCTAATTCTTTCGAGAGCCCTTTGAATATCTGGCAATCTGGAAGATAAATAACTTTTGTTGAGAAAGTGTATATGAAGTAGTGCAAGGGTTTGTAAGCCAGTAAAACCAGTTGTCAGTTTCACCATAACTTTGACAGTGGTGGAAAGGCAGACTTAGAATCAGTGCCAGCAAAGTTAAATTTATGGAGCATAATTCTGAGACTAAATCCCTCATTTTTCCACATGGATTACTGAGATTGATACAAGTGCTGCTGAAAAGGGCTTCTCTACAATAACTGACTTGTTATAAGACAAGAAACAAAAGAATATACAACATGCAAAGTGGATTGAACATGGTTCATAGATAATGTCAAAATGTGTTTGCTAATAGGAAACCATTGCTTAGTAGGCATGGCTCTAGAAATGAGCTGAAACTGTGTAAATTCAGGCTAAAAAGATGTCATTGCCAGGTTTTGGACTTTTTTTTCCCTTTTACTGTGAGGAAAGCCAAGCAACTTACTGAGACTTGTAGCTACTTTCCCTGCTAGCACTTTTTTTCCATTGATATTATGTGTTCTCACTAAAATGAACTCTTCAGTTCCAATGTCATGACCTTCTGAACTCCCATGTCTTATATTCTGTGGGAGGCTAGAGCTGTTGGTCCCTCATAACCCCTATAAACTGGTGATCATGACACATGATTCACTGGCCAGCAACTCTGCTGCCTGTTTCCTTTACTCTGCTGTGTACTTTCTTGGGCAAGCATTTGCTTGTCTGATGGTCCTTCTGCACAGCGCTGAAAACATGAGCTCCTCCAAAAGCATCTATAAATCAAATTCATTATCAGTAAATACAGCTAAATTCAGATTGTGATTGAATTGGATAATTGCAACTCGATACCTCTTAGAGGCTACCCAAAAGCTGCAGTGTTACTTCCGCCCATTTTATCCTGACGCAAACTGCTCCTAGCTCCAGGTTTGACTAAAGAGTAGCAATCTAACAACTGCTGAAGAGACAGAGGTGAATCGTTTCTGTCTCACTACTAACCAGTTTGGCTGGCACTCCTCTGGGAGGCTGTGGTAGCCCTAGGATATTAACAATGATTTTCCCACAGACCATCAATGTCTAATTCATCTTCCTCTTTGCTGCTGATTCTAACCTAAGATGTCTGGATCTTCCTGGGATTTGGCAGGGGCTGATGAAAGCTGAATTACTTTGGATGCTAATAAAAGTTCTAACATTTGTAGTAAAAGTCTGCAATGATCACAAATACTGATCTGCACAGTACATGCAGGAGAATATAGAATAATCCTTGATGGGTCTTCCAGTGGTAGACTTCATGGCTATTCCTGCTGCAGATACTGTTGCTGCCTTTCTCAGGATAGAAAATGTGAGCAGGATATGAGACAGGAGCAAAGCTGGGAAGTATCAGTCAGTAGGTCTCTCAGTATGCCCAGAGGAACCAGGGAGGGAATGAGATGCACTTAGAGAAGTGCTGGAAGCAAAATCCACTTCAGGAAAAAATCAGTGGCCATTACAAAATGAGTAACAGTCTAACTACTTTCCCATCTCTCAACTGTTGTGGGAAACATGAGGCAGCTGTGGATGCATTACACATATTCTTGTGTTTGAAGATTATGAGGATTTGTTACCACATCCTCCATTAGCCGCTGAAGCTATCAGAGCTGAAAGCATGCAGGGAAACCCATACTCTTGGTGGAGAGGTTAGAGGGCAGCACCATAAAAACACTCCTGTCTCACATGAGGGTATGCAAGTGCTGTTTCTCCATCCATCCAGGGGAAAGGATCCCTCAGACCTCTGGAAAAGATGAAATTCCCACTGTAGAAAGGATGGTGCAGCTGGTTTAGAAACAGGTGATCTTCATTGCCTGGCGAGGCAGGTGGTGAGAGCACCACCTTAGGCCATGTGTCTTCTCCTCTTCGCCAGAATGCCAAGTGCCCATCTTGTCTTTTTTTTGAAGCCAGAAGTGAACTGAGGAAAACTCGCATTTAAGCTGGGTCCTTTTGCTGCAGTCTGTGGTCAGGGTTCTGAAGTTATTTACATGGACTGATCTCACCCAAAAGAGGTCACCATCAGAAGCCAGTTTTATTTATTCTTGTGTCGTCCAGACTTTCTGATGTAAAATAATAACAGAGAGAACTTTTGTAAAAGCACACACGAACTCCTCGATGTGATGGAAACAACTCTGAGGACAAGCTGTAAAAGCCCAGATGTGTGGGAAGTCTTACTCTGCAGCCTTTCAAACCGCAGACTTTGGTGTGATATATATTTTAATAACGAAAACATCCTCTGCAAAGATGAACAAAGATGAACAGATTATGTTGCCATTAGAGCTGTTATTTTTATTATTCATTATCCCAGAACCCAAAATGTGTCAGGCAACAAACAAATGTGAAAGAAAGTATTACCATACAGGTTACCCAAGGGAGAAAATTAAAGGTTTGCCATGCTAATCCTGTTATGCAAGAAACTTTATCTGATGTGACCTTTATGACAGTGATTACTAAATGCTTATTGTATAAGAGGTGACCAGACATCTGGGTTTATAGTTTTATAACCAAACATTGTTGGCAATGGTCATATAGTACTGCAGCACTAGCATCCAAGATCTAGATCTCTGACAGCTGATGTCAGCTCCTATGGACTAAGAGCAAAATGCTGGTGCTGACAAAAGTAGAAGATTAAATGATTAGATATTATTGAAAGTTTCTTTTGCTTGCCCTCTCCAAAGAACATTCTATGTGGCTGAGAACTGCCTTGCTACAAGGAGAAGCAAAATGGTTAACTACTGAACTGACATCTGGTGCTCCAAAAGAGCCAAGAATGTTACTGCAGAGGTCACAAGGTGAGTTGCGTAGTCCCCGAATAAAATGAACCAGGAGATTTCATGTACAGAGTATCACATTTCTGAGCATATTCTTGACATCTTGTCATATACACATCACCACTGTTATAAATGGGTCGTAATAGCAGTTCCCTTTGAATGCAGTGCTTAAACATACAGTATCCTTCCAACAAATTCCCTGGTTTTGAAGAGATTTGAAAGCCAAACATTTTTAAAGCAATACGCTCAATATAAGTGAATCATGAGTCCCTGCAAGGTGCAGACAATGACTAACTGCCTGAGACAAAGACATTCACACAATTTCTCTCACCTTTTTCTTTAATTCTTCTATTCATCTACACATTTTGCCTGGCAAAACTGGCAGCAAGAGAGAAGCAATATCTATGGAAACTGACAGAAGAGAGAAATTCAAGTTGGAGAGGAGAGGCAACGGGAGGTGGAATCTTCTGTTCCATATGATTCTGGCAGTCAGACACTTCATGGGTCTCATCTGAATTTCCTTTGCAGTGCCAGTTTCTTCCTAAACACACTGCTTAGTGCTTGTCCTTCCAGAAGCAATAGTTTTTAATATCTCTAAGATGTGAAAGAAACAGTGGATGTTATTTCTTTCACTGTTTAAAATCTGCTAAGTACCTGCTAAGCATCCTGTGAATTCCACAGGATAACCAGGGAGAAAAGCCTTTCCTGCCCTCAGCTGCGTTTGTTCTTACATTATGAAAAAGGATAAACGTGGAGCATGATTTTCTGTGGACTTTTTTGACTTATCATTATTACATTCTCTCTTTTTCATCTCTTCTTCCAACAAAACCAAGTTATGTACAGGAAAATTGAACCCTTTTTGTTGCCTGCCTCTGGACTCACTGATCTTTGTACTGTTCATTTGAGGAATGAGAAGTGGACAGAGTAGTCCTAGAGCTTGAATCTGAGTAATACAGTTACAACAGGTTTTAGTTTGTTTGCCTGGTTTTTATTTACCACTCTTCTTTGACTCAGAGCTGCACTTTCTCTGCAGAATTCGCTCTCCCAAACCATCTGTTCTTCTTGCCAGCAGCCAAAATATGTTCTCACTCCAGTGTAGGCACGCAGGCACCCTTTATCCACACCATCTCACTTCCTGGGATTTTACTTTTCACTGTCTCTGCAGACTTACTTGAATGCCACTGGCATTCGGGGAGCACTGCAAGAGGCCAATCCTGGTCTGAACAACAACATCTCTCTGTTGTGCTTTTGCATCTATTTCCTTTACTGTAAACCTTCTACCACCAGCAGCAACAATGCCAAAGGCACTTACTACCAAAGAAAAATTCTATTTTCTCAAAAAGTATGTCAGTAGAATACTTCAAAGCTACATTTATTATCAAATTCATACTTGATCCCAGATAGTGTCCCTCAGGAAGTTCATGTGCTTCTATTTCAGATTGCCTTTTCAGTTCAGTTGTTGTGTAACATTTTATCTGGCAATCTGACAACATCCACTGACCAGCAGTGACATTGCAAATCCAACAACCTATTGATGGTTTTATGAGTTGTAGCTAAGAGACATCAATCCAGCTAAGCTGTAAATAGCCTTTACAGGCCTTAGAAAGTCACCTCTAACATCTGCTCTGCTTAATGCAAAAGGCTGAGGGGAAGCATGGCAGTCCCAAGCCTCTGTCACAGTGGCAGAAGTCCTGTTGGCCACATCTGTAGTTTCACCCAAGGTGAAATGATTGGTGAAGGATGCTGCATGCCTCTCTTATCGCAGCACAGTACAGTCCACTTCCAATCCACCCTGTGCTAAGACCTGAGGGAGCAGATCCCTCCCAGTGTTTTGGTTTAGACTGGGAGCTGGCTCTTCATCACCACTGGTTTTTGAATATCTATTGTCAATGCTGACAAACGTGCAAGTCTGCCTTCGAACAAGAACTGGAAATATTACTGGGATTATCTTGCATGTCAATGTCACTATCCAGTCACTTAACAATCACTCAAAGAAATGATATAAAATATCACTTTTTTACATAAATGAATAATAGAGTGTTTGTCAGTCACTTCTGGGCTGACTGAGCCCCTTTAACTCTCTGAAACCAGAATCCTTTTTTTTCCCCTAAACCTCCCGAGAAAATGTTGACAAAACAGGCAATTTTCTGTAATTTCTCTGCAAGCTTCTGTCAGCACGAGAGGCAGCCAGAGCCCGCTCATTTCAGATAACACTGCAGGGTAACCTTTGACATCCACCCCCTGTCTGCCTTCGGAGGCTCCTCTAAGTGCAACAGTTGTGTCTTTCAGGTTGCAGGATGCAGGCCCACAATTTGGGCTCTTGTTCGCTGAAGGCAGCCTTTGTTTCCCAGCTGACTAAGAAGCTCTTATAAAAGGGATAAGAAATGTAGTTAATAGCTTGAGAGTGGCCTAATCATCAGCTGCTATTACCCCTCCAATATTAGGGAGGATGACAGACCTATCAATAACAGAGCCCCAGGTGAGGTACGGGAGCTGATAACGTGAACTTTGGCTTGATCTTTGCTCTGCAGAGCACAGCACTTATTTGAAAGAGAAGCCAGCATCTATTTTTTTCTTCATATTGTGCCAAAAATCATTCAGCTGAGCAGCTTTTGTTGTGTTTTTCTATCTTAAACCACAGTGATTTCACCAATTTCATTTATAAGCAGAGATGAAAACATAAGAACTCTCCTATCAGACCACGTAAGCTGGAGATATGCACCTGTGTGCTTGTGGCCGCTTGCATGACAGAGGTGAAACAAGAAAGCAGGTCTCCATGTGTACACAGAAGTCCAGCACCACATGTATGCAGATTTGCACAAAGATGTGTCGCACAAGTACTGGTTTCCAAGCAGTCAGCGTGTCCTTGAGTGAACATACAAAAGCAAAACATTCAGCAAACTTATCGTAATAGCATCTTCAGGTCATGATAGACTAAAACATAAGCAAAAGCTACAGGCTAGTGCAACTGGATATCCTATTGCTTGAAAACAAGGCTGAGCACACTGTAGAAGAGGCTCTTTTAGTACCATGCAATCTCAGACATTATGGGCCTTGCTCCGGCCTCTATATATCCAAGTGACCAGGACAAGCTGTTTAGAAGGAAGTGCAGGAGCTCTGTGATAAGAGACAGGAAAGACATCATGTCTTTCTCGGTCCATATTAAATCACACACTACCCACTATTTAAAGGTACATCTTCCACAAGCATCTTTATCAGCAATTTAGATACAGCCCTCGTAAAAACTTGGATATGAAGAACTGCCATGTGTCCCTAAACTCCATCCCCCTATGCATGTTCAGACACAGTGAAAATCTTCCTGTTCTGGCGATACAGGACAAGAAAGCCACATCCCCTTCCAAATTTTTGTCTCAGCTCCATGTTCTCATTTCATCCTTGGAAAACACAGATCACAGTGCTAGACTACCAGTAAGCAACCCTTTGAACCAGCTCTTACTAGTGCCCAGGGTACATTGTACCAAGGCTGGAAATGGGAACCCTGCCCTGGTGCCAGAGCAGGGAAGGTACATTTCAGAGGACCTTTTCAGTGCTGCCTGGAGCAAGCACCTTTATTATGCTATTTGTCCACTGCTGGCTTTTCTCCTGGAGGTGACAGTCAGGCAGGGACCTGCCCTTTGTTCTACTCACAAGTAAAGGAGGTTATGAAGGGCTGTTAGCCTGGGGAGCAACCATTGCTCAGGTAGCTGGTACTGGGACTAATTCACCTTTCAACATGACACAGAAAGACCCAGGATGCAACCCACAGAGCCCTTAGCAGATGGCTGCAAGCTCCCATTATGTTGCACTGCACAAAGCTTAGTATTTACATGAGATCACAGCTAAGCAGGTTTCCTTCATTGTCAAACTACATTTACTTTGGTTTGGTTAAAAAAAATAGAAATCTGTTTAATCCTTTTCTTTTGAAATAAGGGAACTTTCAATATAGCCAAAGTGGATGGTGGTTCTGAAGAGATCCAGTCTTTTGAGAACGGCTTTATTTTCATCAGGTATTTAACTGGAGTTTTGTTACTAATGCTGGACTTATAGTAGCTAAATCCAATATAATACTTTCCCGAAATATTACTCAGAACTGCTTAGGCTAATATTTCCAAAGGCAGAATTCTGTAAAAAGCTAAGGGCACAATTTCAAATGGCTCACAGCCACATACCACGAAGTCTGATGTGAATACTGGCTTTACTCTAGGCAAGTTCTGTGTTCTTAAACTATTGTGGCAATTCCTGAATCAACCCCTGCTATGGCAGCCTTTTCCTAAGCACCGGTCATGGCAGTCTGAGAAGCGTAAGAATTTGTAATCCTAACACTCATGAGAGGATGCAGCGAACAGATTGGGATCTAAACCCAAGGAAATGTGAGCCCAGGAAGAAATAATCCCTTTGAATGCCAGCAGCAAGCAAAGGTGAAGGAACCACCCCAGCTGCACTCAGGGGCTCTCTGGGGTTTCCTGGCTCAGAGGATTAAGCAGTTTTCTCTGCAGGGAGCCTGCTTCATCCAGCTACTGCTGCCTTAGTGTAGGAGCATGGAGAGGAGCAGTGTTCATCTGAAAGATGTGGGTTCCATCAGGGTCCCATGCACAAAGCATCCTGACGCAGCACTCACTGGGCATACGTGCCATACTCACTGTGCACCACTGCTACAGCAGAGTGCCAGGCACAGGCACTGTTCAGCTCTACACCAGCCAAAACCCTGACACACCGGAAAGGCTCGATCCATATGGCTATGACTGCCTCACCAAGGCAGCCTGAGTGACCCAGACCCTTGATGGTGTGCTTGAGGATGCCAGTGGCCTGCAGGCTTTCCATGTGCACAGCACAGCGATATGCAAACAAGGTCTGGAGACAGGTATTCCAGAACCAAGGACACCAAGATGCTGCTGGACTTGGCTGTGCTTCTCATGTGCAGTTCAACCAAGACACATCCTGGCCACTGCCACATCCTGTCCAGCCTAGGATGAGCTTCTGGAACATCCTCCTTTGTCTGCTAAACTGTTGTCTGTGAATGAGGCAGGGCTGATGTTTCCATTGTGCTGCAGCAATGCCGTTAGTTATATTAACTACCCTCCACCCAGAAATGACAATCCAGCATACCTCCAAATTAGCCTTTTTATTGAAATCAATAAAGGAGAAAACACATGACACTAAACTATTTGGTGGCACCTTTGTTATAAACTCATTACTGGAAAAACAGCAATTGGACAGACCTTTAACCACTGTCATTGATTCCAGCACAGTGAGGGTGATCTATAGAGTTAATCAGTGAAGTTACTGCGGTTAGCAAGGGCCGTATGCTGCACTGCTCAGCGCCCAGCCATGGCTAGAGAAACTCCCCAGCTGGAGGATATTTTTAGGCCACATATAAGTCTCACAAAAGCAAAAATTACGCCAGCACTACTGTGCAAACAGACTGGTTTTAAAGGCAGTATTCCACATTCTAGAAAAGCTAATATTTATATGTGTGTGTATATATATATAAATAAGTATTTAAAAAAATGCAATTCTGGTTCTGAATGGCTGACACGTTGGCTTCTGCAGCTGCTTAGCCTCGTGAGCAACCTGCTTCTGCATTTCCCCAGCACCACATCTGGTGGTGCTGTAGGACTCAGCCGTGCTCAGCCTCAGACCTGGGTGTTTAGCTGATTCCACCGCACAGCCACTCAGGTCCAGCACAGAAATGTAAAGAGCAGTCCTGCATAAGCAGCTCCCCGTGTATCCTGCAGCCTGTGCAAGTCTGCAGAGGTGTGCTTTTAAGAATCGAAGTTTCAAAGGATACATTGATACAGGTGATTATTTGATTTTTGCAGAACTGACTCTTTCTGACCCTCATTGCCAGTGCCATGGCAAAACTTTCAGCCCCTTGAACACTGGTAACTTTCAGGGCTATGTATCTAAGGAAAGGTTAACACAGCTTTTTTTCCTTCAGTGACTAGACTTCTAAGTTCTAATTGTGTTCCTCGTGATTCCTTTTTCATCAAGATTGCTAAAAGAAGAGAGACAGCATCAGTATTAATACAATGCTCCATGTCTCATTCCTGGCCTCATGACAGAATTTAGACAGCAAAACACTTAAAATAAGATTTGTTTCACAAGAAAGAATGAATTGAATTTTTGAAGGTATCCAGTATCTGAGAGCTTTAAAGAGCCAGCGTCTGATAAGAAACGATTCTTGCAGGAGCCTGCTATCAGTTTATTCCTAAACACATATTTACTTGCAGGCATTTGGCATCAAGATGCTTCTTGAAAACACGAGGATATGGCATATGATGCCAAATCATTTTTTGATTTGCCAGATTTTGATTTGATCCCAGAAAAGCCTCTGCTCCCCAGTGCCTGTGCAGTTCAAAAAGAGCAACAGAAATTTTGACAGGACGCAAACCCCTTGTTTAAAGAAGAAATGTCTAAGGCACATTTCTTGAGACACAGGACACAGAAGCTTCTCTCCTCCTCCCTCAAAAAAAATCTGTAACAACAACCAGGATCTAGAAGTGAATTTCAATGTGCTTCCAGCCACATTTACGGTGGGAAAGAGTCTCCCCCCAGCAGCCCTTTGGAATCCCACAGGCTCACAGGGCAGTGGGGTTTGCTGCCTGCTCGAGACATTAGTCCTGTCCATCACCAGGGACAGGCAGGGCAACTTTGTATTTGCCAAAGACACCATAGAATAGTTAGGGTTGGAAAGGACGTGAAGCTCATCCAGTTCCAACCCCCCTGCCATGGGCAAGGACACCTCCCACTAAACCATGCCACCCAAGGCTCGGTCCAACCCAGTCTTGAACACCACCAAGGATGGAGCATTCCCAGCTTCCCTGGGCAACCCATTCCAGTGCCTCACCACCCTTACACTAAAGAATTTCTTCCTCATATCCAGTCTAAAC
>JANRGW010030692.1:36794-49792 GCA_024733675.1 Psilopsiagon aymara | reverse complement strand
TCCCTGATCATCCTCGTGGCCTCCTCTGGACTTGTTCCAACAGTTCCATGTCCTTTTTATGTTGAGGACACCAGAACCACACACAATACCACCTCAACCAGAAAGGTGCATGGCCCTCCAACCGCTGTGTTAAAGATGAGCTAAAATGGTTTTCTACTTTATAGATTCTTTTAATAGATTTTCCCACACAGACACTAACTTCTTTTTACAGAATTTTGTGAGGATCCCCAAATCCACCCAAGGGAGAATTTATTCTATTTACTGAAATGAAAACCAACTATTTCCTTGGGAACTGTGTGCAGGTTTCTCCCAAGAATGAAATTCACTACTTTTACATAAAGCTCTACTAAACCATTGCCAAAGTTGCTGGGTTTGTTTGTATTTTACAAAGTAACTATTTTACATGACAGTAATTCTTTTTTCCAAGAAAAACAGGAAGGAAATTGCAGCAAATGTGAGAACATACACTTGTAAAATTTTTTAGGACCAAAAGCACTTCAACTTTCTTGCACAGGAATAAATGAATGTAACCTCAGAATGCTTCTCTCAGCATGCAGAATGCTCCTCTCCGAAAGCCAGATACACAGAAACTAAAGCAAGACAATTACTTAGATCAAATTCTTCCAGGAAGATTTCATCTATTTGATGCACAGCCCCAGCATCATAATAATACCATTTCTGTCTCCTTGTAAACAAAGAAATGAGTGTGAATGGCCTTTTGGGCAGGACTAAAATCCCTGCCATACAGCTGAAATTTCTTACCCGTCTGAAAACACACTGAACTACACCAGTTGCTTTGGCAAACCAACACACAGCCCCAGAGCGATTGTGCAGCCACATAAAATTGCCTCCAAAAGAGACTAAAGTTGATGTTGGTAGAATAGGAAAACTTGGAAGTCTAGAAACAACAATGTGGGGATTTTTAGCTTCAGTTGTTTGAAGGAAGGTCAGCAGTAATTTCAGTTCCATAAAGGTAATACTCAACAGACTGGCCTGTTTCTGGGTAGGTTTCAAAGAAACTCATTTAAAATAGCAACAGTTGATAAGAGGGCTATTCTGTGTGAGCATCTGAGCTGCCTCAGCTTCCCCATGGTAGAAGACTATGGCAGATTGAGTCCATCATGAAAATGAAACACATTTTCCGCTTTTCAGTACCATTCCTGGAGCCAAAATTTCATCATTCATTTCAAGAATTCAGTTCAAGGGAGGGAGTGCCAGACACCAAGTGCTGCACTAAAAGCTCTTCAGCTGTTTTTCACATAACCTTTTAACATGAAATCTATACATGGAGGATGAACAGCTCTGCCATGAATTGAAAGAGAGCTGCTCCCCATTAGCTGCACATTAGCACTGTTTAATTTCTCCACTTCATGCTAAAAGTGAACCTGCTGGTTACCAGGAGAGTACCTTGGGCCATTGCTGGTGAGAGCTGCCCTGTGCACTCCCCATGGCTCTAACTGGGCTGAGGGGAAAACAGGAGCTCTGCTGGATCCCGTTCCAAAATGCCAAACAAGTGCTGACTTGCTGGAACCTTAAAAGTCTGTTTCCCTGGTTAAATCAATCTGATCTTTTTTTCATGTTTCACACTGCAAACCTTTGGATTTGCAGGGCTTCTGCAAATCACACTGAGTAGCATTGTTCTGCCACGTAAGATCCTCATGGTATTTTTCCTCTACAAAATTCAACATTTGATGGCCTTTGCAAACATAATTTGGATAAAAAGATGAGTCAGGATTTTCAGCACTCCAGATAGCAACAAGTTTATGACTCACAGTCAGTTCTTATTATGACTGAAGGGCTTTTCAGCTTATGGTGCAAGAAAATCTTGCTCCCAGACCATTCCATACTTTATTGTGACTGAGGTAGAGGTGCTGTAGTTTCCTGGTAGCAACAGATTGTCTCCTACTTGTACGTCTTGTGCTAAGGATATTTGTATTTTCTTTCCTCAGTCATCTCTGCGTTACACTATTCCTTCTTCACATTTTCTCCTTTCATATCCCCTGGCATTCGAGACTTTCAGTGGGATTATTGTTTCTTCTTGACTCTCTGTCCTGAAATATTATTAATTTCACAGTATGATTCTGTACAGCCTCAGTTCCCAGTGATCAAAGTTGCAAGAACCAGTCTGATCTATACTGGACTTTAAAGCTGTGAAGTGCTTTGGGATCCTCCAGAATCCGAGCAGACAGACCATATCTGATAAGATCAGCTCCTGAATGTCCTTTCCTCACACAAAACTGCAGAACTTACAATGAAAAAGAGCTTTTTCTTCCCACTCTTTCCTTGAACTGTTAAACTGATTTTGTTGCTGAACATCAGAATTTGGCATATAGGAGGTCAAATAATTTTTTCAGAGCTTTATTTCATTCCTGAAAGGATGTGACAAGCAACTAGTCATGTATTGGCCCCACTATTCCCTTGGATAGCCAGGAAATTTGGGAAAGACTCAGAGGGTTCCCAGGGTTAGAAACACAGCCAACAGCAGCATACTGAACATCTTGTTGAAAAGTTCCTAAGCTACACACTTTAGTTTAAAATTATACTGCAATTTTCAAGCTCCAGGATATTGGCTTCTCTGGAGACAGTTTGGGGGTGTCGTGCTTTGATCCCTCATTCAGTTCAGGGGAAAGGAAACAAAAAGCAAGGAAAGAATTTTGTTAAATGGCCAAGTCCCCCTCATTCCCATCATATTGCAGAGTCAACTACATCCCATTTCAAAGTGAAAGAAAGGAGATACTGCTGTAAAGTGCACAGACTCCAACCCTGATTTAATATTGGAACAGGCTAATGTACTTGTCCTGGGAATATATAAATACAAAGCTTTAAATAGCTCATGCAGTGCACTGCAATGTGAAATGTGTTCAGATAGAAGCATAAAAAGATGTTTTGAAAATACAAATGAGGAGAAACATACAGACACTGTGTATTCCAAAACTTCTGAATTTTGGTCATTGCATGATTCTTTATCATCGATCCCATATCCAGCAAAATTAGATTTACTGTCCTTGCTTCTTATGAAATTACACAGAGGCTGCTGCTTTATTCCTCTCCAGGACAGTAAAAAGCAATAAAATTCTTGCAGATTTCGACAGCAGGCAATTCAATAAAAGGCTATATATATTTTATAAGTACAATAAAGACGAGTCTATAGCTGAATCATAAATGGGGTTTTGGTTGGTTGGTTTATTTTCTGTAAGCATCCTTGTTGGAGTCTGTTTTCAACACAGGTTGGTCTTCTCAACACACAGCCTTCCTTTTTTGGAGGGAAGCAGAATGAAGTTTATATCCTTATAATGTATTATTTAAGTTTTGCTCAAGGGATTTTGCAATGTGTGTCTGTTTAAAATTTAAAGGTGTTGTGGAACTCAATACTTTCCAGTTCTTGATTAGCGCTATAAAATTTTACATTTTTTTGTTACACTGTAAAGTGCATCTATCTTATCATTGTGGCATTCCCTTTTTTATGAGCAAACAATAAATATTTGATAAATACATAACATTTCCTAGACTTGCATCAATGATCAGAATATTTTTTGAATTCTGCAATGATACGAGATAACGTGGAGATTAATGGCTTAGTGTATTTCTGAACAATAGTGCTGCAATGGATTTAGTGACAGTGCCTGTCTGATGAAATACAAGGTTTGATACAAATGTAAACCACAAATTTAACAACACGCAAATGAACTGCCCTGAGAAAGTACAGATGTGTAAATTCTTCCTTCTCTCTTGACGAAGGAAATTTAAGGACTACGACAAAGCTGCACTCAGATTAAAGAAAAAAAAAAAAACAACTCCCTTTCTCCAGTCTCTAGGACATGTTCTCCAGCACTAAGCAAGGTATTTATCTGAGCAGGGAGTGTGGCATCAAACCCCGAGTTTCCTGGCAAAGGAAACTTTTCTATGCACCTACATAGAATCCACAGGTTCCAGAGGTTGCCCTTTTAAGTTTGCTAGTTAAAGTCTGACTCATACATCAAGGTACAAACTACTGTCATCTTATTAGATTAAATGAGGATACAAACTTTTGAGAGTATCTAAACACTATGGGACAGACCTAAATACCTCTTTTCACCATCATTGTGCAGCTGAAGCCATTGTGTTTACTGTAAGAATGATAAATAAAGGTGTTTTGTTAACCAACAGAAGCTGATGCAGAATATCTCTGTCTCAAAATCAAAATAAGTATGCTTTGGGAAGACACTTCTGTCAGCCCATCAAATGTCAAGGAAGAATTCAGTTTTCAAGCTTTCAGTTGACATATTAGAACATTCTATTTCCCTTTCTAAGAGAAAAAGTGTGAAACCTCCCACCTTACAAATAAATTATTTAAATGAATCACAGCAGGGAACACAGAGATAAAAACCCACGCTATTATAAAAAGTGCATTCAAGGGAGAAAAATAGTGGTTCCTAAGCTTGGAATGATCAAGATGGGGGGGGAAAGGAAAAGAATGAGAGCTATGGACTCACCTCAGACTTCTGTTCCCAAATTACTGGTGATTTGAAACCTACTCCTAGATACTATCCACATCAAGCACTCAGAGCTTGGTATGTGAGTGCTACACCCTCCCTAAAATAATTGCAGCCTTCTGCTTCCTGCCAAAACTTAATGGTAGAATTTTCCTTTGGCATTGCCCTTTTGTTATTTCAAGATGTGCAATCTGTATATTTCTTCATGTTTGTGACTTTGGTGGTTAAATGTTAGAGGGTTTCATATCAGAAGCATTAGATCAATCTGCTTTTCTCCTTTCCAAATAATTTTTTGTTTATTGAAAGCAGATATAACACTGGAAAAACACTGAGTCACACTGGATCTATGCATGTACTGGCACCTACATACCTTGCAGGACAGCAGTGATTCAGGCCCTGAATCGGGAGTGTGTGTCCTGTCAGAACATCTCACAGGCTTGCCTGAAGGAGCAAATAAACAGAGCAATCAAACTAAACCTTGACAGTATGAAGTTTTTTTTTACAATTTAGTTAAATTTTAAAAGCATAATAATTGATAAATGCATTTTGTTCCACAGCTGATGCACTGTGGGAGAAAAAAGGACGCAATAAAGAATGCAGAGTGCTTTGCAATTGCTGTCTTAAACATTCCAAGCTGGGCACTGGAATCATCACACACCATCTCCCCAGGGCAGAGGCTCCAGAGATCAGTTTCCTCCCAAGGATGATTCTGCTAATCTCCTCCAAGGACAGCCTGACTGCCAGCACAAGGCCTGGAATGCTATGGAGTAGGCCTGGCTACAATTGTACACATTGCACTCGAGTATCATTGCAGACTGGTCTATAAAAGTTACAAAAGTCCTGCAGACAGAAAAGCTTCTGCCTTCTCCACTGTGCTAGCTCAAACTCAGCACAGTGTTTGCAACTGCAAGTTTTAAACCTCTCTCAGAAGTTTTCCCACTAGAGATATGATGGGTACCACCACAGCGTGCAGCCATTTCTGTTCCCTTTTCAGGTAGAATTGCCTCTGAAGGGCAAAACTTGACTTGTACTGGAGGTCTGGTACAGAATTCACTCAAAGCTCTCAGGACTTCTCTGTGACCCCACAGGGGAATGAAGGAGCCTCCAGTGGCTCCTGGGGAGTATCCAGCATTCCAAATGCCTCTGCCCAGCCCCAGTGCCTGTGTCAAAGCTTTTGTATGGCATAAAAGAGGAATAGCAAAACACTTAATTAGCTATAGTGTTTTCAGCAGGTTTTTAGGCCGTAGAAATTAAACCTTCTGTGCCCCTAATAAAATGCAATGTAGATGTCTTTCTTTTCATTCTGTAATTGTACATGAATTTCCTCAGCCTGACAAGAAATGGATCCTATGAGATGAAGAACTGCCCATAAATAACTGGCTCCTCACACCAGAGGACACAGCTTCATGGAAACACATGATTTTTCCTTACCTAGAGTTCAGCCATGGGTCTAAATTCTGTTACCAAAAGATGGAGGTAACAGTGATTTTTAGCACCACTATTCTCTCTCAGCAGTGTAAAATAACATCAGTGCAACTGCATCCCAGGACACAAAGCCTTAACTCATAATTCGGAGAGTCCACCATAGTGCAGCCATCTATGCCAAGCAACTACAAGTTTTAATCAGGCTTCCCTTATGGGAAAATTAACTGGGGTGGGGATGTCTTTTTTTTTAATTATTATTAGTTTTAAGAAACACAAAGCATTTGTTCCACAAAGAGAGGATTTCCTGTAAAGAATTAAGCGGCTGACAGTGCTGTTACACAAAAGGACTATTTCAAATATTTGGCTTTGCAGATCAGAAGCATCACACTTCAAAATAATATCATTTGTATAGATATGGTGTTTCTGTTCTCCAGCAGGAAAAGAAAATGCTTTACATTATTTTTAGATGGTTTAAAAGTAGGTAAAAGCAAAAATTTCCAACTGCTCAGTTCAATGCTAAGAGTGGCCAGATGGTGTCACGTGGGAATAAAATAAGGGTCCCCTCAACAGCACAAGCTTCTGGGATGGTGCAGCCAAAGCTCTGGGAATGACACTATCTGTGGTTTCCTGCTGACCTCAGTGGGCCCTGGAGATGCATGTGACCACCAGGGCTCAGCACATGAACAGCAACCAGGCAATGTCCCCAAAGGCTGCGACCAGCAGAGCAGCCAACAGGCAAATATTCTTTTAGATTAAGAGCATTCTTCTTTAAAAAAAAAAACGTGAAGAGAGATAAGCTTATGAACCATCTGCAGCCTCCACGCAGCTGATATCCAAGGAATAATCAGTCTGGTAGCCAGGCCAGTTACTTTGTCTCTGCAGAAGATCCTGGGTAACAGACAGAGGCCAGCTGAGCTGCCAAGCAGCTTTTTGCTTCTCGCCTTCTCAGTGCCTTCAGATAGTAAGCACCAGAGAAAAAAAAAAACAGCTACCAAAATCAACCACAACGAAAACAACTGTGATAGGAATCCGACGTGTTTATTAAGCATCCAACTTCTGAAAGACACCAACAGTACTAGCACTGCATCCACCCCAATCAGGAGGAGGGAGGCCAAATGTATGTTGTCAAAACCGAAAGCTCCAGTGCCTCAAGCTACCAGCTAACCTCTTCAGCTGTACCTCTTAACACAAGCATCTCACTAATTGAAGCTGCAGTTTTGTGTAATACTTTACAATTCTATTATTCCCATTTTAATGCTGGTCATAAGAACCACTGGTTCTAACAACCACCGGCCCTAGGGCCCTTGTTTGTGCTGCAATTGAAAGGCGAAGTAAACTTGGAGATGCCATTGACAATAAAATTCTAACGTTTGGTTTGTTATTCACGAGGCTTTTATATTTTTGTTATGGTTACAGATCCCAAACTGAAGCTTCACTATTTACAGGTATCTGGAACAGCAGAAAGTGGCAAAAATGTAATGTACTTGCTTCTATTCAGGAGCTTGATCCAAACTTTTATAACCTCAGGAGAAAGTAAAACACACAAGAAATAGTTAATGATGTTTCCATTTGTTTCATTTGTAAAACAGAAATTCTGATTTAATAAGATAGCCATGACCCTGCAGCTCTGCTCCTGGAGTCAGTGTGATTACACAGTAACTGCAGAAATGGTCACATGAAGGCAATCCAAAATGCTTTCTGGGCCATGCTCATGGTTAATCGTAACAGGCATGGCAGGAAGATTTTATGTTTAAAAGCAAGGTTTTTTCAGAAGGAAATGCAGGAGCAGGAAACCAGGAGCTAGGAAAAGTAGCTGATAATTCCCTAAATCCTAAAAAGTAAATCGCTGCAGGAGCTCACAGCACAGCAGCTCTGATACTAACACAAGGAGTGCTGCCTGTCTGTTAACTACATTGAATTATTTTCTCTGTATTTCAAATAATAATCATATATTTCTCACACAACCATTCCTTTCTCCCACTTATACCATCCACTGAGTGTGCTGCAGCCTGCTGTCAAGCCCTGCATCCCTTTTTCAGCAAATCTTTGGGCAGGAACATCCTTCATTTATTCATTACTCGGCACTTACGGGATCCTAAATCTAACAGGGACTGACAGTGCTAATTCAGTATAAATGCTGAGCCAATATAATATTCCAGATCTTTTGCTGACAGTGGTATGCAAAAGAGCCATGTAGAATAAATTCTTTAAACTGGAAGAAAATGCAAGACTTCCTGAAGGCAAAGAATCAGGTGGGACACATAAATGTAAAAATAGAGATTAAAATTATCCATCTAAAGAAAATAGTTTAGTAACTTCCAGAATTATGAGGGAGAAAAAGAGGGTTTGATCTGATATTCTTCACCATTAATTCTACCCCACAGTTCAGAGCTGTACCAGGTATGTATCCCACTCCAGCTGGCTTCTATTATACAATGCAGAGTCAGAACCTGTTTCAAAGCAAAGATGGGAGAGTGGCAGGTGAATAATCATCAGCATCTGACTAATTCAGCAGAGAAAACAGCAGGAGCTTTTAAGAGACTCACTGAGGCTCCAGTTTGCAATATAAACCTGGCACTTCTGAACCTTAGGATTTGGTGGTGTGGGCTCTCTGCTATTGTAACCAGAGGATGGATCTGGTTGAGTATGGTAGCAATTGCATTTGAGTTGTTGACTCTTTACAGAAATCTGTCATTTAAAAAGTGGATTACATGGTTGTTTTCCTACCCAAAAGCTTTGCAAAGCTACCTGCCAAGCCAAGCAAGGTGCAGATTTAATACTGTAGTAGTCTAGAGAGAAATTCCACAATACACCTGTGCAAAAATGGTTTGTGCAATCAGTTAGAGAGGAAATTAGATTACCCTTGCGTAACACCCTGAAGCTGTACCTGAATATCTTTGCCCACCACTAGGGAGTGCTTGACTCCCATATGAAGAGCAAACTGAATCCTCTCTCCTCCGGGCTGTGAGGCAAACACCCAAGGACTGCCAGGACAGCCAAGGAAGCCCCTGCTGCTTCCTGTGCTACTAAAAGTTGGGCTGAGTTCTTTTCTGTTGTGAGTTTCTTTCACATCTGCTCTATGCATCATCATTATTCAATTTTTGCAACACTGACCTTGTAACTGTGGGATCACAGTGTCCTCCACACAGGCCAAAACATAGGCTTCGGTTAGCTGCCTGCCACCTCATCTCTCAACTACAGTTTATTTGTCATCTAAAAAAACTAACTATGGAAGGTTGCATAAACTTACTCTTTAACAAATTAAGTGCTTTGTGATTGTAAATAAGGAAAGAAATTTTTGCTCCTGACATGTTGGCTGAAAGCAAAGAGCATCAAAAGAGTTCTTGATGGGTGGCATGAGCGGCAGAACAGTACCTGGCACTGCTTCTTTCAGAAGCACATATAAAAGCACTTTCCAATAAACCAATCCTTTTTTTTTTTTCTTCCTCTTTGACTCAGAGCTGAAAGTGTTGGCATCTGCGACCAACATCTGGAATTTGGTCCAGAACAGCTGATTCACTACCTGTTCTGCAAAACCGTAAGATGTGATGTCTTGAGATAATCATCTCTTGTAGTTTGATCAGGAAGAATTTTTGGTCAAGCAAACAGCATAGCAGATAATCAAGACAACTTTCAGAAGAGATTATAAGCAAAGATAGAAAACCTTGATTAAAAGCCATTTGAAATATATCAATAGCTTGACAGCCTGTCAAAGGTGGAAGAACCCTTTTCTAATCACACAAGGGCCTGCTTTCTTGATGGGAGTTTTCTCTCTGGCATACAAAAAGTTAAGCAAAACCTGCTAATCTGGTCTGTCGAAAGAACACACAGCAGTACTCTGCCCCTGGCCCCAAACCTCTCATCTGTTGTTAGATTGAAGGTCCATGAGACTGCCCACCCCAAAATCACCTAAACCCAAAACCTGAACTAAAAAAAAACAAACCAAATGGGGACAGGTATGATACGTGCTTATGATCTATTTGGGGCATCAGCTGAACACACTGGATAAACTTGAAGGCTTTTAAGGCTTCTTTATATTTACTTTGTGATTTTTAGGAATACTGTAAATCCTGCATAAATTGGAAGGGGACTGTAAGATTCCCCGTGGACCAACCTTGTATTAGACAAATCCAATGACAATAAAACTTGAGGTATAGCGGTAGGGTCACAGTGTCTTAGCCTTGTGTCTTCAGTGCTTAAAATGACAAGTGAGGAAAAACGCCCATCTCACTGGTAACTCTGAATTCAGAGTCTGTGGACCAAGAACATTTTGAGACATTTCTATGGCTTTTTGAGCCTTATCTATTAGCATTAGATAAGGTTAACTATAGAAGTCTAATGTAGTCAAGATCTTATATTGGCCTGCTGTCTGCTGCTAACAAGTAGGTTTTACATGGACTTTACCACCAAGAGGCACAATTCAAGTATTGTTTAGAGCCTGCCCTGAGATTGCTGAGGAAAAGAGTTGTCACAGCTCTCAAAAGCATATGTTTAGGCATGTTCTCAGCCAGCTGAACCCACCATAAGTTTCTGTTCGCAGAGTCTGGTTCTCAGCAAAGGAGAATCAGCTTTGAGAAGAGAAAGAGAAGATCCCGCCACTGTTATGGGTTCTTCTGCAGCAGCTGCAATAATGCAATTGTTCCCTTTCCAAATTTCACCGGAAAATAAGCCTTTCCTCATTCAAAACTTCCTTGTCCTACAGCTTATCATTCTCATATATTGCTTAATTTGCTAAAGTATTCTGATAATAACTACAAAGACGAGGAGATAATTGTGTTGTATTAAATATAAGCTTTCTCTTTTTTCATGTTTGCATTAAAGTTCTTATTAGGCTTCCTACTAATGTAGGAAGTATATGGACTTAAAAACCTGTGAATGCACACCATTAAACCTGAAAATACACGTGCAGACCGCATGTTCAGATACAAAACCTGATAAAACAGGCATGGTTTCCACCTTGACAAGTTCAGCCCCTGCGGAACAGCTCTCTCTTCCTCTCTGTTTTAAGCTGCCCCATCCCTGGCAGTGTTCAAGGCCAGGTTGGACACAGGGGCTTGGACCAACCTGCTCCAGTGGAAGGTGTCCCTGCCCATGGCAGCGGTTGGAGCTGGAGGAGCTTTGAGGTCCCTTCCAACACAAACCCGCCTGGGATTCTCGCTCCTGCTTGGGTGGCACGTTAAGGAGGGGCAGGATGAGACATCTGCAGCCCATGAACGACCCACACCCGCCGTGTGCTGACCGGCCTTGGTCTGCGGGTGCCCCTTTGCCCCATGGCAGGGCAGGTTCCAGGGTCGCAGCTTTGGGAATGGGAGGTGAGTGGCGGCTCCCACGCTGCCCGTTACAAACGTTTCGGTGCCACATTTCTCCACCCGGCTGCGGTTCGGCGAGGAGCCGAATCCAGCTGAGGTCTTTGTGATGAATTTTAAACTCCAGAGGTTATCGTCTGCTTTCTTTTAAACTCCTGGAGAGGAATAAGCGCCAATTCGGGTTCGTTTAGCCCTGAGGTGAACGCGCGCGCCCGGCCTGGGCCGCCACCTGCTGGAGCAGGCGGGAAGCGGAGCTGCGGCACTCCCCGGGGCCACCGGCGGGGTGCGGAGGTGAAAGGGGGGTCCCGGGGCTGCAGAGGGCATGGCCGAGCCTCCCCGCTCCCTCCCCGGCATCCGGGGCCCGGGAAGGACTGGAACCGGGGACAGAAACGCCGCTGATGCTGTTCCCTGGCACAGCGCGCTGCAGGCGCAGGGGCACAACTGGTTTTCCTTGAGGACCAAGGAACGCCAAGTACTTGTGCACAGCTAAAACTGGAGTTACTATTCCCAGATGGGCTCAGGGAATCTGAACAGGGCACATATGGGAAGTGGAGAGGGTCACTGCTTATGCAAGATACCTCCAAGAGCAAAATGGGTTTGTGAAGAAGATTTCATCGTGCTTTCTTTCTAATTGAACTGAATGAGAAGCTTGTGAAGCCGAACTTGAGTGGCAGCATCCTTGCTTAGCTCACCAGCTGCTTACTGAGAGGCAACACGGGCCTTTTGCCGCAACCCCAACACCTGCAAGAAGATGCTGTACCACCTAGTGCTATGAGACCAAAAAGCTCCAGCTTTTAGAGGCACAAATTCAGTAGCTTTCTTTATAAAAAACACCCGTTATTCAGTCAGCTCCCTTCCTAGCTTAAGATATTGTCCAAAACTGTGTTAACTTTCTGTTTAGAGGCTTGATTCCTGATAGGAATAGACCCACTACCTACAGAGTTATGAGTTCCCTGAATATCCAAGCACAGTAACACTGTTATGAAGGCCGTGGGATTGTGTGGAGAGTTCAAAGCTGTTCATCTGTTTTCATTCCATAAATCGTTCTTGTGGAATCTCATCTCAGCTTTGAAAAGTTCATGTGTGTGCTCGTTGTCCAGCTCATGGTCTGACCATAGGACAACCCTTGTCACATAGCAGTCAGTGCCTGTCCTTACCACATGAAGGACGCAAGGCAGAGGCCCAGTGGAGCTGGAAGAGCAGCAGTGGAGCAGAGGAACAGGAGGACCCCTTAGGGAAATTATGCGGTGACAATGTTATTCTTATTGACTGCTTATATTAGAAACCACATCAACTCCCAAACCAACCCATGGAAAGTAAATCATCATCCCAGCAATTACAGATTATCGCAATCCCTGAGGGGCAAATGCATCTCTTCAGTGTCCCACGTGTGATGTCGGTGACTTTCCTGCTCCTTCTGTTTTCCTGCACTCGATTTTGCATTACATTTGCTTCCTGAAGTAAACGCAGCTACAAGTGACCTGTAGAAACTGATCGCTGCCCTTCAGGCCTGTTTTCAAGCAGGATTAAATCCAGCGGATACCGGGTAGCATGAGAGATCACACACAGCGCACCGCCGGGCTGTTCTTTGAGCCCTCGCTTAACGCGTTCCGACCCTCACAGGGCTCCGGACACGGGGAACCGGGGCCGCTGCACCGAGAGGGGACCCCCCCGGGGGGGACCGCGGCCTCCGGTCGCGCCTGGCCAGCAGGGGGCGGTGCCGGTCCGGAAGCAGAAGGCAGGGCCCAGGCGGCAGCGCTGCGGTACGCGGAAGCGCGGCATCGGCGGCGGGCGG
>JANRGW010030692.1:24706-36453 GCA_024733675.1 Psilopsiagon aymara | reverse complement strand
CTTCCCTTCCCTTCCCTTCCCTTCCCTTCCCTTCCCTTCCCTTCCCTTCCCTTCCCTTCCCTTCCCTTCCCATCCTTGTCTCTCCTTCCTTGAATTTCCCTTCCCTTCCCTTCCCTTCCCTTCCCTTCCCTTCCCTTCCCCTTCCCTTCCCTTTCCCTTTTCCCATCCGCGCTGCGCCGGGCGGCTGCACGCCGCTTCCCGGCCGGGCCGAGGAGCCGCTGGGCGCGGGTGGCAACGGGTGCTGGGCCCTGATCGTCAGTTGCGGGCTTGCAGGGGCCTGGCTGGGCCTGCGGCCTCCGGGACAGGGCCCCAGCGGCGCGGCCTCGGCTGTAGTGTGCGGGAGCTGCCGGGGCAGGTAAACAAGTTGGTTGTCCGGTAACTGTGTGTGGGAGCTGAAGTGACTGCCGATAGGCGCGTCTGAAACGGGTTTTGTCCTTGTGTGAGCAGTATCTGCCTTGTGTGTGTCACTCCGTGGTGCAGCGTGGAGCCTGTGGGGTTTTCATTACTTAAAATAGAAGGACTTTGTTCGTTATGAGTTGGGATAAAGCAGATGTAGACAGAGCAGGAGAGGGTAAAAGTGAAGTTTTCTTGATGTGTGGCCGTATTAATAAGAAATGTTTTATTTACATTTTGATTGGTTTCATTTGCGTGAAAATTGAAGATATATAAAAGTTTGCGTCCGTCTGGGATTGTTTGTGTGGTGGCATCATGAGTGCTGGCCGAAAGCTGCCAGTTTAGAGTAGCAGTAACAAGATAAGGTCTATAGGCGCGACTTTAAATTTCCACTGAATGTGTCCTGAAGGTTTATCTTTGGTAGGCAAGTGTTGAAAAATAGTCTTAAATCTGGGAACATTCTGAAAAGAGGTAAGGAACTACATCTGCATAAGAAAGTATGTTTGATATGAATAAAATAGGTATCTTGTAATGCTCACGAGGTATAAGGCAACTGTTAAAATACTTGAATAACATTGTCAAGTTGTTGTAAGCAGAATGGAAATAACAATTGAACTGGCTGGCATGGTGTTATGTTCATCTCTGGAAAAGCACCAGTAGCTGGTGTGGTCTGAAGTGTGTTGGTTCTGTGGGTACACAGCAGAGCTGATGCTTCCAAGATTAAAAGTGAAGAGTGCTGAAGACAGTAAGTTTAAAGGTGGTCTTCTGCTGTTCTGCAGGTGGCTACTTGAAGGTCAGCTGAACTGCAAGCTTTTCGGAGCTTCCTTTTCCAAAGAAGTCATTTTAAAATCTATTTCTAGTATTAAATACTTAAAGCAAATTGTAAGGGCTGAAGGGGAGGTCTGTCTGAAGGGGGAGTAGTAGTTTGTGATGTGAAGGGCTTTCCTCTTTCATAACGCTGTTCGTAAAAGCACTTGAGAATAGTGATGCGCTAAACCTGCAAGTTTGAAGCTGTTTCCTCAGTTGATGCATATTGGTTTGTGTCTCAGCAGAATGTAACTGTTTACCTGTGATTTATATGAGTTAGTGTTTGTAGGAAAACTGCCTTGTGCCACCACGTGTTTAAAACCCGCCCACTAAAATGATGACTGATCCTGATGTTAAATCTGAAGTAGTTGGTAAACAGCTCTTAAGTTAAATAATTGTTTCAGCCAGTAAAACAGTAATGATTTGTGAAAACATGACGCGAATGTGACTTTACCACAAGTTATGATGTGTTTAGTCCTTCTATTTCCTCCCACTAACTCCCCATTGGAAATGAGTGTAGGAAGAAGGGACATGATAAAAAAGATACCTTTTTCTCTTTGGACTGTTGCTGTGATAATTTATGGTTGCACATGGCTTTCATAAATGACAGGTTATTCTTCCCAGTGTGTTTTCTTCAGAGACATTCATAAATGTCAGTTTGATATTATGCTTTTAGTGAAAAAGGAAAAGGAATCTTGAAAGCAGAATGTTCATGGTTCTGCAGAAGATGCCAGTTTTATGAGGAGCTTGGGCCTGTATTTACTGAAGTCTCGATGGCTTTCTGACTTCCATGCTCTTTGCTATGGAAAGCCTGGTCACCTTTCTTAAAGATAACAGTGAATAGTCTGTGCTCCATATGCTTGTCATCCTTCTTTAGCTCTGAACCTTTGGAGATGGGCACTGAGGTTTTTCAGGAGTGGGGGAGAGCTGTCAAGAGTATGATTTGGAGAACAGATGAGAGTGGTAGGGAAGGGATTATGTAACCATGAGCTGTTGATTAAACATTGAGTGAGCTACATAATCCCTCCTGTGCTGTCTGTGTCTTGGCAGTGAGCTCTGCTGCTCCTTCTGCGCTCAGCGCTCACATGTTTGTGCCGATGTGCCAGCGTTTTAACACAGAAGTGCACTGAAAGCACAGTTTTCTATTGCTGGTTACATAACTGTGTGCAAAGCCCTGTGGTTACTGTGCAGGCTCTCTGTAGCAGGGATTCATAATCTTACCTTCTTGCTTCTGTATTTCCATAGAAGCCCTTTCATTTCAGAGTCCTCCAACTGTTTGTAATGCAAATCCTGGTTTTACACCATATTAACGATGTGCTTTACGTTCTGTATGTACACACTGTCTGCTAATTTACTAAGTATTCCCTCTCAGGTGTGTCTGTTAAACCTTTGAGACATTCCCCCTGATGAGAAACAGATGAGTGTCAGAGAAATCCGCTTGCTACTCCATGGCTCTTCTAGAGTTCCGTTGTATTCCATTTATACATTATCTTGCTGAAAAATTGCACAAGTTGAGCTTATTCAGGCAGTTAATGTTGGTTGTTCATCGCTGCATTTAAATTTCTGTCATTATTTCTAATGATAACAACATGTAAATGTATCTCAAATTTAAAATTTAAAGTAGACATTTTAAATAATTACTGCTTAAAAGACTGTTACCTTTGTAGTAAGACACCTGGATCCTGTGGGAATAAAGACATTTAAAACTAAGATATTAGCTGAACTTCTAGTATGTAATTGTTGCGCTGTTACAAATACAAGGTACCTGCAGATAAAGTTCTGTACAGTGGAGGTAGCCTTTTCCTGATTAACATTTTAGATTCGTAGGTTTTTCCTAAAGTAAGGAATGTTACAATAACACCTGAAAAAGCTTGGAATTACAAGATTGGATTGTAGGCCTGCAGCTGTACAAGGTGTTGCTATTACACCTTTCAGTTAGTAAAATGGCAAGAAAATGTCACTAGAAGAGTCATAAGCCTCATTCTCACATGGGTTCTCTCTGCGCTGCCTTTGCCATTGTATGAGTTAATATCTTGGCTACTGGAAACTTCATTTAAAGTGGAATATTTCATAAGAGTCCTATCAGTCTTTATTTGGGATCAGTGAGATGATTTTGTTAGCAGAATCCCTCATTTGCTGTTATAAACTCTGGGACAACCTGGAGTTAGAGCTTTACCGCTAGAGTTTCATTAAATAACTGGTTTTGTTACCTTAAACTCATGCTTGAAATACTTAATCTATCTCAACTGGGTACCATGCTTCTTGTAGTTCTTCTTGGTGAGTCCTCTTGGATAGAAGAAACACAACAAAATATTCTGGCAGAGCAATATGCGGCCTAGGTACAACTTCCAGAAATGATGGAAGTGTGGTGGGGTAGGAGAATAGAAGTGCAGCAGTGACACAGATTCCAGAAAATGCTGGGTTGATTCCATGTGAGTCTGCTTGAGTGTTATTTGTTAAAGAAAACAGAAAAAGTGTAGAAGGAAATGGGAAGGTCAGTACTTTACTATCAGAATCTCTGATTTGATTTTTCCTTTTCCTTGCAGCACAGCACTAAATTTGTAATGAAATGGAGTCTGGGTCAAGCTCTTTTCGAGTGGAATTTCCAGATTTTTCTAGCACCATTTTGCAGAAGTTAAACCAGCAGCGCCAGCAAGGACAACTATGCGATGTGTCCATTGTCGTTCAGGGCCATCTCTTCAGAGCCCATAAAGCTGTTCTTGCAGCCAGTTCACCTTACTTCTGTGATCAGGTTCTCCTAAAAAACAGCAGAAGAATAGTCCTGCCTGATGTGATGAATCCCAGAGTATTTGAAAACATTCTTCTGTCTACCTATACAGGTCGTCTGGTAATGCCTGCTCCTGAAATTGTTAGTTACTTGACAGCAGCCAGTTTCCTTCAGATGTGGCATGTGGTGGATAAATGCACTGAAGTGCTAGAGGGGAACCCAACAGTTCTGTGTCAGAAGATGAATCATGGCAGTGATCATCAGTCCCCGAGCAGCAGTAGTTACAATGGCCTGGTTGAATCCTTTGAACTTGGCTCTGGAGGACAGCCGGAATTCCATAAAGGGCAGGAGCTAAGAGATGGCGAAAATGAAGAAGAGAGCTCTAAAGATGAACTGTCGTGTCAACTGACGGAACACGAGTACCTTCCCAGTAATTCTTCAACAGAACATGATAGACTTAGCACTGGAATGACAAGTCAGGATGGTGAAGAAGGAACTAGTGATAGTGCAGAGTACCAGTATACGAGGCCTATGTATAGCAAACCGAGCATCATGTCTCATAAGCGATGGATCCATGTGAAACCAGAAAGATTTGAACAAGACTGTGAAGGTGTTGATAATCCTTACGATGAGCACCAGGTGTCCGAATCCATGAATGCCATTCAGGCAGATCATTCAATCCAGTCTTCAGGTGTTGAAGACTTTCATATAGGTGACAAAAAGATGGAAACAGAATTTGATGAGCAGGCAGATGAAAGTAATTACGATGAACAAGTTGACTTCTATGGCTCTTCTATGGAAGAATTTTCTGGCGAAAGGGCAGATGGAAATATAAATGCTCACAGACAGGATCTGATGATGGCAGCAGGTTATAGTGAAGGCATTGAAATGGCTACAGGAATTAAAGAAGAGACGTCCCTCACTGGATTCTCGCATGCTGATAAGCTGTATCCCTGTCAGTGTGGAAAAAGCTTTACACACAAAAGTCAAAGAGATCGGCATATGAGTATGCACCTTGGCCTGCGACCTTATGGCTGTGGTGTCTGTGGTAAGAAGTTCAAAATGAAACACCATCTCGTAGGCCATATGAAAATTCATACAGGCATAAAACCGTATGAGTGTAACATCTGTGGGAAAAGGTTTATGTGGCGGGACAGTTTCCATCGGCATGTGACCTCCTGTACCAAGTCATACCAAGCTTCTAAAGCTGAGCAGAGTACTACTGAGATGAACTAAGACATCAGTACTTACGTTTGTTTATTAAAGTAAGCAAATTAATTATGCAAATTATGTCTGGTACTTGCTATTGTAAATTCTCAGTCTCCTCCCACCCCCTTCCAAGTTGTAGTGGTTATGCTGGTATAAACAGACCAAACTTTTATTTTACTTTCCACAGCATTACTCCAGGTGTTCAAAGTGCAAACAGTTAATCGGAAAAGTCCTTGCAAAATGAGGTCTGTAAGGTCTCTATGATGTTTATTGTAATCGCAGCAGTATTTAGAAGCCCTGTTGATTTTCCTGAGTTTTCTATATTTGAAGCTCAGAATTGACCCAAATCCTGCAAATGCTTAGATGAAGCAAGAATTAAAGTAGTCCTGCTTAATGAGGAAGAGAACTGGGATGACAAAACCAGGGTGTGTATCACAGAACCACAGAATGGTTTGGCTTGGAAGGGACCTTAACACTCATCCAGCTCCAGCCCCCTGTCACGGGCAGGGACACCTTCCACTAGAGCAGGTTGCTCCAAGCCCTGTCCAACCCAGCCTTGAACAGGGATGGGGCAGCCACAGCTTCTCTGGGTACCCTGTGCCAGTGCCTCAGCACCCTCATGATGATGTGATTTACATTTTAATGACAAAAAGTTAGAATTCCACCTCAAACTGGAGACTGCCAACATACTTAATGTGCATCATTAGACAGTTTACATTGTTAAATAGCCTTTGCTGTACTGCGTAATGAAAGGCTGTGTTAAATATGGTTTGGCTTTCCTTTATCTGTCTTCCATTTTGTTATCCATCTTCAGTAAAACAAATGTCGTCTAATTTTGTGCTGATTTCTATTTAGTGTCTGTAATGCCTTTAAATATAGCTGAGCACTATATAAACATCAGTCTGCATTAAGCATAATTTGTCTCTACTCCTCTAGGGCCTAATGCCGTATGACTCTTGGCTTGACTTCATTTTGATTGCTACACCATGAGAGCTTCTAGAAGGGTGTGTAACAAATGTTTCGTCAGGGGAAAAAAAAGTCATATTTGGAACTTGTACAAAATAATCAAACTTCCAAACTGTAGTTTTCTGGTCAGATTTTTATGGTTTACTACAGTAGCAAGTACCAAACTCTGTGGATTCCCAGATTGACTTTTTATTGGTACAGAAACCTCTTTGAGAACGTCTAGCTAGTTTTAGAAACCCACTTTAGGAAAATTATTTAGTCACTGATAGGTATTTATACTTCTAATTCTTTTACTCTTTGAGTAGGAAGAACTATAATACAGATTCTTGGTACTGAACTACTGTGACTGTGCATGTGATCACAAGCAGCCGGAGCTGATTACCTCTGCAGATGAAATTGCTTGTGGAGAAAAAAAAGTAGGAATTATGGTATTATTTGGATCTATTAATGGTACTGAGACATGGTACCGTGCTCATGTCCGAAGTCTGGGGGTTTGCTGGGGTAAGTGATGCTCCTTCTTCATTAGGATGAGGATCTGTGTGCTGAGCTCTCATTCCTGGCGATAGATGGAGGAGCATTTGTAGTTCTGAGAGATGCTGCCAGCTCTGCAGGTAGAGTGAATGAATCAATTGTAAAGGTGGCAACAGGATTTTGGGGTTGAAAGCTTAATGCAGTCCTGTGCAAAAGCAATTAACCCTTCTTTATAGTTTACTGAAACATAAAAAGGAAAGAGCCTTCAGAGCATACACAGACTATCACACAAAGAGTTGATGTCCAAGTACAGTGCTGGTAACGTGAGGGTGAGAAAGTTACCCAGCACCAAAGGCCTAAGCCTGCCTGGCCCAAATTTATGCATTAGATACTGTGGTATGCAGGATAACATACTTAACAGATACATATATAACAGATGACCCTGTATGGTGAAGCAAAACCACACAAAGATAGTTACTATTTAGATGCTTTTTTAAACTCCCAGTTACAAATTGTCTTAAGATACAGCCAAGCTGTATCTTGAATGTGAATGTCTGGTACAAGCTGGGGTTTTACTACTCAGTGGGCTGTAATGACTGTAACTTCTTTTCTGGCATTCTACTTACAAACTTTAATTTTTTTAAGAGGCTCTTAATTCTTCTGATGCTTCAGATATTTTTCATATGGAATTTTGTTAAAACAGATATTCCCAAATAGGATGAACCCCGTTGCTGGCAATGGGCGTAAATGGTCAGCACCACAGAGTTCCTGTTCTTAGCACTTAATAGAACTCTACGATATACCATGGTGGCCATATATAACCCTTGTAATCAAGGTAACTAAACAGGGATTTGCTCACTAACACTGTAACCTGCTTGATGTATAGAAGCACTTTGTATTTAAAAAGAAAAACAAAAAAAAAAAAAAAGGAAAAAACATAAAACTTTATAAGTATGTTTTTTAAACTTAGAAAAATATATTCCCTTTATGGTTTGTTTCCACACTGCTAATACTGTCTTTTTTAATATTGAAAAAGAAATAATTATAATGCTTGCTTGTTTACATGAGTGTCGAAGAAAGGGGGTTCTTGCACTCAGTGGCCCTATTTTTCCATTCTGCAAGGCCTTACTACATACAGGGTGTCATTTCTACGAGTACCATCGTCACACTTGAGGGGAGGTATTCTCGTACTCATTTCAGGAATAATCTCGTGTATTACAATAGTTCTCAACCCCGTTCAAACTGTCACTTCAGTGTTGCATACCAAGGTTAAGGGTGCCTCTTTCCATTTAAGCATCAAAAAGGCTGGTTGGAGTCACCAGGCTGAAAACCACAGTCAAGCAAAAAACCTCTTTCTGTTAAACCCAGACTATCCTACAGAGCTGCCAGCAAAACTGTTTCTTTACCAGCTTGGAATGACTTTTATACGGGACACTTCAAAGTTAAACATTACTCCTATTTGCAGTTAGACTACTTTGAAATAAAGCTTTAAAATAAAATGTATGCGAGAGACACTTTAAAGGTTTTATAACAGGTCCAGTAAATCATATTATAGAACCATGTCCTCTTTTAATGACTTAGCATGAATAGTAACTTTATAATAATTCTTATTACTGTTTTACCCCATTTTCTGACGTTGTCCTGAAAGTCCAACAAATGTTGTTCCACTGATCTTGTAGCACCTGGCTTTTTGATGTTAATTTACATGAAACCAATCGATTGCAGGAAAATATTGATGTGATTGTCACGAGGTTGAGAGGATTGATGGTGTAAGGGAAGCTCGACATGTCCAAAGTCCTTTTGCTTATCACAGGCAAAACAATTGACTTGTGTTGGTTTTCATGAATTTAATATATTGCCTTTTGACAAACCTCTGATCACTGATTTGGGTATTGGGGGGGGAAGATAACAAGAAATTACTTAAACAATTAAGGAAACCTCTGTCCTTCCCTTTCCTCAGTCTCAGCTTAAGGCTTACACCTTACCTCCTTGCCTTTGTAGTCTCCTATTTCTCCTGTTTTCACTGAGAGCTGCATTCAGCCATGCCAGCTCTTATTGTGAGGTGACAGATCACTCAGGAGCTTGGGCTCGTTGGCACACTGGCTTGTCTGCCACTCTTCATCTCTCAGTGGGTGTCCTCTGCTGCTCTGGGCTGGTTTGTGTCACCGATCATCGTGGCACCACATAGTCCCTTCAGGGATGTGTCTGTTCCAGCTTGGATCTCCTGTGGGCCTCAGGCACTTGAGAGGTGTACCTGCTCTGGCATGGCTTAGCTACAGGCCAAAGTCCCCTCAGAAGTGAATCTCCCAGGCATGAAGTGTGTCCTGCTGTGTGTGTCTATACATGTCCTCAGTGTCTTCTCCACGTGTTTCCCAAGGGCAGCTCCTCAGTTTATCCACATTTCCACATGTGTTTCCCTGGGAGTATCTTCTTATGTGTCTCCTTGCACCTCTTGCTAGCAGCTGCCACTCTTCCTTAAGCATGTTTGAGCAGAGGCACTGTGCATCTCTGGCTGAAGTTCTGGCATGCACTTCAGTGCAGGCTAGGACCTGTTGTGACCAGCACAGGGCAGTTTGTAACCTCCAGCTGTATGTCAGGGTCTGTCCAAACAACGCTCTTAGTCATATAGTTTTAGGTGGTCCTGCGAGGAGCAGGGAGTTGGACTCTGATCTTTGTGGGTCCCTTCCATCTGGAGATACTCTGTCAGCCTTGCAGCTCCCTGCTACTGAAACCCTGCAGTTTATGGCCAATACAGTTGTACAGAGTAAACCAAGATCTGCAGATGCAGCTTCTGCCAAGCTCTTGATCTTTGCTAATGGAGTGGTCTTGTTCAACATACAAGAAATTATTTCTTACTTGTAGGGAGGAAGGAAGCAATCCTTATAAATAGATAATAGGAATGCATATGTATATGGTGAATATCATTAGTCTTCCCTTGAGCCTCATCTTTTAACGATACAGCTTAGAAACACCTGTGCATTTTTATATTGCTTGCTGTTGGCTGCAGTCAGGTGAATGTCTTCTGAAAAGCAGTCATTGTACTCACAGGAGGTGTTCAGAATTCCCTGCTACCATGAAGCCGTTCATTGTCCTATCAGTGGTAAGAAAATGATGCTACAGCTAAGTTCCTTTGTGTTCCAATTTGTAACTAAGATGTTAATTACCATGGAATCTGTGTTAGCTGATCATAAAAAACTGTAAGAAAAATTCAACTGTTAACAGCATTAAGATCTCTGCTTAGGTGTATATCTGACTTTTAAAGGAGGAGGTTCCTCTTTCACACACCACTGCTGGGGTTTTTGTTGTCCTGGGTTTTAAACATATCCTTGTTTTATGGGTGAGCAGGTAGACTGGAAGGTACTGTCAGGACAGGTTTTGGTCTTAGCTTTTTTTCATCTGGAGTGTTCCTGGGGTTGAGAAATGTCCTGTATCAGAAGTGAGATGATCAAAGGCTTTGATCAAATATTGGGTTTCCTGATAAAAAACGAGTACTTGTTGTCCCTGTATTATTGAGCCTGAAAGAATGGAGGCACCTCATGTCTTGTAGTCTCATGATGCTGGTACCAAGAAGGTGACCTGTCTCTTGAGCTAAGAGAGCCTACAGCACTGAGTGTTTTGCTTTAATTTAATCAGAACCTTTCTCAAGTCAACATAGGAAAGTTGGGGTGGGTTTTTGTCATTTAAATGCTTCATTGGCTCGCTAGGCTTCTTTAGCTGTAAACTGCCGGTGCCCATGGGGAAGATGCTGGAAAACAAAATGATATATAATGTGATTAAATTGTAAATTCCGATTTTTGCTTGAAGCCTGTGTCTGTCAATTGCTGCTCCTTTGTTTTATTATTCATGGGATTCCATATTTCTTCCAGAAATGTAACTGTTTATGCAAGTCAAGTGAATCTTCCTTAATGAGCTATAAGTTTTTATTCTAAACAAGTCATTTATAATAGTAAATTTGCATATCTTGATATTTTGTGAGCTGTTATGCCTGTATTGCAGAGGTTGGATAGTTTTGTCTATAAATACTGCTGTCCTAATTGTACAGCATGGTTTTAATTTAATGTTACTGTTCAATATTTTCTTCTTATAGAAGAGTCCCATGCCCCTTTTTTGTATAACATGTTTTAATAAATGTTACCTGTCAACTTTGTAAATGTTTTCTTAAGCTTGAATGAAAGGAATGCATGTCTAGTACTAGTATTTAATATTTCACTTTTGCCAAAACGGTAAGTGCTCAAACAAAAGTACAAATCCAAAAGTTGTTGATATATAACTTTATTAAATATATAAAGAAAAAGTGTGTCTAGTAACGTGTCTTCTTGAAACACTGCGAACGTGCCAGCCTGGCTGAAGAAAACACTAAAACCTGATTCTCCTGACACATCGAGTGGATGAATTTGTGGAATCGGGCACATTTCTTTGGTGCTGAGGTAGCTGCCGTTTGTGGCCCTGTTGTGCCCCCCCGGGGCCGGATGCTCTCCCAGTCTGCTCCTTTATTTGGTAGCCCATCGTTTCCGAGGATTCTCTTCCATCCGTTCTATAGGGAGACAAAGACACTCCTCTAAGGACAGAACGCGATGTCCACGCGGGTGCTCTGGCGTTACCCGCTGACACCAGGCTCGCACCATGAGCTGTGTGGTGAAGCTCTGAATCCACCAGCGCGCAGGATGCCAAACCCGTGAGCGAGGTGCGAGGGTGCAGTAACACGGGCGAGCTCGGACCTCCTGCGTGCAGGCAGCAGCTCCCCGCGGGAGAGGGCTCCTCTCTGCGCGGACAGAGCGGGGTGCGCCCGGGCACAGACCCCACCGCAGCCCACGGGAGGCAGCTCCCGCGGGGCTCTCAGCCGCCGATCGCGGCCGCTTTCGTTTCCATCTGCGGTTCCCCATTGCGGCGCGTTCGGAGCAGCGCGGAACGAGCCCCGGGGCCGAGAGCGCTCGGGAGAGGCTCTGCCCCAACGCTCCCGCGGGACAGCCGCGGAGCACCCGCGGCTCCGCCCGCCGCACGTCAGCAGGAAGCGGAAGCGCTGCCCGCGGAATCAGTTCCGAGTGCGAGGAGCTGCGGGAGCGGGCGGGAAGCGGCGGTGGGAGCGGGCCGGAGCCGGGCAGGGGCCCCGCCATGTGAGAGGCGCTGACAGCTCCGGGTGAGCGGCGGGCGGGCCCGCGCAGTGCGGCGGGAG